>VZTR01006851.1:4439-119277 GCA_013400775.1 Chaetops frenatus | reverse complement strand
ATTATATATATATATATATGATATAGAGCTAGCTCAAAAAAAATGCCAGTTAGAAATGTGCAACTAGACTTTAAGGCTGAGTTTCTGTACTGCTTTCATTAAATATATTTTGTATGTTAATTTTATGATTGCCTCCAAATTCCTTTTTCTCCCACATTATAAAAAGCCCCAAATACTTCAATTGAGAACCATTGACAGCATACCTGTGGATTATTTCTTTGCTCAGCTTGTCTTCCACCTCTAGAAAAGGTTGGGGTTTTTTCAATCCAAGGTTTTTTTTGAGTTGCTTGGGAATTTACATTAGTCCAAGCTATAGCAGCTGAAAGAGAAGTACCATCTATGAAAAACCGAATTAGTATCTGGAACATATACTGATTCATATGCCACCAGAGCCAGAAACACAATCCTGATACAAATCAAGTTCTTGGAGAAAGCCGAATTCTCCTGTGACAACACTTACTTCCGTAGCTATTTTCAGATGTTGGCAGAGCCACCTTTATGGAATGTTCAAGCTGCCAAGAATTGATCACCACAAAGCATTAAGAAAGGAAATCTCAGGTCCACATCCATAACAATTTCAGTTCAGTCATAAACAGGCATTACCTACTACTATCAGACTAATCAAACTATTTTTCATGGTATATTTAAAGCTTCTAAAAAGTATCAGTGCTTCTGAAATAGAGAATGAGAACTCCTTGACTCTGTTACTACCCAGGTATGAACTGCAGCCCAAAAGGGTAAGGAAGCCTGAGGACAAACTAAACAGAAGCATAGCTTTGTCTGAATGCTTCTACTGGAGTCTCTAGCTTTTTTTAATCCATTAAAGAAAGGTAGCTGTTAATAAGTTATTAGTGATAGCTATACACTTGTTCATTCAGCAAGTAACAGGTGTCTTAGTGGAGGTGGTTGGAAATCACAGTAAAAATACATCCTCAGAAGTATCTGATCAGTTAGAGCAGCATGCTGAAGTAGATCAAGACATATGTAAAGCAAAAATACAAATGTGACCCAGCCAAATTTTAAACAGCTCACCAGTCAAGACAATGCTTACTTGTATTTATCGATGGTTCTACAGCCTGAAAAGGAAAAAACCAATTATTTTAGTAATTCTCATTAGTCTGTAGGCTACAAATATAGTTAAGTTACTCAGTTACGCTTTACATACATTCAGTGCACAAGAATCTGCATTTCTTGAAGCCATAGCTGCAGCCTGGTTATTGCCATGCTTAGGACTACAATAGCCACTGTCACTGTCAATGTCTGCTTCACTTGCACCCTGTTCACTGGAGGACTCTGCAGCAGGGTGAGAGGTTCTCCTGCGCCTGCCTTTTGACTTCCAAAGCATCGTGGAGGCACTCTCAGAAAGCGACTTATTGGCTATATCTGAAGGGAAGTCTTCAAGAAATAATAAAAATAAAATTACTTGTGCAGCAATTGGTAAGAGACATGAAAAGGCTATACATATAAAAACAAATTTTAAGTCTTTGCATTAAACCAGGACTGAATTTAAATCTAGGTCCAACTGTTATTAATAACCAATTCCTTCAAGAGCTGGCAAAGTCTCTGCAGGAGTACCATACCATGGCAACATTATAAGGTGACATACTGAGTAGGTATCTGCAACATCAGCACCTTTTCTTCATTATCCTTTTGAGCCCCAAAGTCTTCTCTTAAAAGCTGCATCTAAATCAGGTCCACCCTCTTTTAGAAAAGATGACAACTGACATGTAGTTCTAGTTATTTCATACACCCAGAACTTAAGAAACAAATTACCTGTTTGCTGTGATGCATCAACCAACAAAACAATCTTTGATCTGTTCTCAGGACCTGATGAACTGGTCTCCTTTTGAGTGGCGACATTTTTCACTGGAGGACGTTTAGTTTTTATGTGCATCTGTAACTGCTGCTGCTGTTTTTAAATGTTGACACACACAAAAAAAGTTGGTAAGAAAAATGAGATCTATGCTTCCTGTGCAATGACATTTTCTTTATACAGTTCTACTTATCCTATTCAAAAGCAGACTTACTTTTTGGATGACTGGTCCCCTGTTACTGCTTCTGCTCCGCTGAGTGGACAATGGAAAGACCTGGCCTGATGGGCTGGGACGCTCAGTGCATTCTGTAGTAACTGTACTCACAGCATTTGCTGTTTGAAAGGGTGCAGGATAGGGGGCAGGGAAAGGATGATAGAAACCCATGACCTGAGCACATGGTGCTGGCATCAGCTGATAGTAAGTATATTCTGTAGAAACAGGTGGCTGTGCAGATATTATAGGATAAGCAAGGTATGGTCCTGCAGGATTTGGGCTGGGTTGCTGCCATCTGATGTCATTATTATATAATGGAAACTGTCTATAAAAAAAAAAAAAAAGGAAAGAAAACTGCTCAGTAAGTCTTCCCTCTCTCAAAGAAAATTCAGACCTTTATCATCCCTTCTAAAACAACAGTTTTAAGTTCCTAAACTCAACATATTTTAACTTGTTACGTGAATAAAACTGGATACAGCTACACTCAATACTGAATCAGCTACGTACAGTTTCACCATGGCAGGACCCAAGTTGGACATCCAAAGCTTTGCTTCATTCAGAGAAGCATCAGCAATTCAGATGAAAAAACCTCCTGACTGCTCTGGAAGATCCAAGAGCACAGCAGGTGACTTTGGGAGGGATTTGTACCAGACCTCCGTATCCAGGTAAAAAAGGAAACAAAGAGTATAAATGGAGAAAAACACAGGGAAGAAAATAAGTAAAACACTGGGGACAGAGAAACTTCATACATGAATGGTTAAACATGGTGAACAAAAAAACTGTACAGCCAACAATCACTGATTCCTCTCAAGCCTGCAAGTTTCAACTAATTTAAAAACAGATCATATTCCATGAAGATCAAAACCACTTATTACCTGTTGGACTGATTTTCCTGTACAAATGGGTAGCAAGTGATCAGGTAGCTAGGGATTGGAGTTGGTTCCATGCCATTAATTCCTCCACTGTCATTAGGAAGCGCCATTGGGATCATTAGTGTTTCTGGACCCTTCTTCTGAGGAATAAACGGTTCTACTTCAGCTGACAGCTTGACATTCTTAAGAGAATAGAAAGAATGTCTTCATTAATTACAACCATAAATTGCTTGGGAAAATTTAGATTCATAAAGTTGTACACAAAGTACCATGAACAGCAGGCAAATGGATGACAAGGCCACAGGATTTCTGCAGTAAACCAAGAGAGATGGAAAACAGTTGGCAAGTGCTTATTGCATCCTACCAATCAATGCAGGGTGTAATACAGATCACCAACATTTAGCATTTGTGTTAACCTTTACAAATGCAATACAAACACTAATTAATTTAAAAGGGACTGAAGTTCAGATCTTGCAGAGGATATAGGAGTTGGAGCACAGAATGAAACCAAATTAGCACTGCATGTGGAGCACAGTTGTGTAGGCTTTCAGAAGTGAAACCAACATATGGAAGATGTAGTAATGCCTGGCCTGCTCTACAAAACTGACCATGTTCCTAGGCAATTTAAAAAAGACTTTTCAGCACTAAACCATAGTTTTACTGCTATGAGATGATGCACTAGAGAAGAACCCTCCCCTCACATTCTATCTGCACAACTTGAACATACTTTAAAGTGTTAAGATTATGATTAAAGGTTGTCAAGAAGAAGGCATTAAAGACTACTTAGAAATAAGTTTTAAACTGTGTTTTCAAAGAAAAGTATCTCCCCCAATCCCAAAGGTATCCCTAGGGTTAAGATGGTTTTGTACAACATAGCTGCATCTTACACTTAAACAATAAAAAATGCTCAATTCAATAAGACAACTGCAGATCCAAAAAACCCTTAAATTCTATATTATTCCATTATAACTTACATTCAGATGAAAATGATCTTTTTTTTGTACGAAGATTTCAGCTTTATATGTGTCTCACATCACTACCTCATGGAATACCAAATCCTAAGAAGACTCTTTCTAAAGCAGACAAGAACTCCAGATATTTTTCCTTCCATATGCCTATGAAATAATCTCAAAGGTAACACATAACCTGTATGAGTACATGCTCTTACAATAGAAAAAGGAAATCCTAACGGTCTGCTGAGGACAGTCTTCTATCCTTGCTACTACCTCCAGGACATCCACATGAGCTGAAACAGTTAAATGGCAGTTCTGGAAGTATCATGGCAAGTAGCCCCACACCTACCACACACTTCCCAGTCCATGCCTTTGCTCTGTGTCACACCCACAATCCATCCAGAGACAGCCTTCCCATCCAATATCTCAATCTCCAAGTCCCCAAAACTTATTCTACTTAAATAAGATCCCATACTGGTTTAGTAGCATGGGAGTGGAAGAGGGAAGGCCAAGTCCAAAAAGTTTTTTCAAAACAGAGCTGTCTCAATGAAAAAAGTACGTGTTTCAAACTGACAAGGCATACTGTTCTTGGCAGGAAAGTATTTTTAATGACTGTTTTGAAAATGCTTATGGCTATAATATGAATATATATGGAATATAATATATGGAAGGATGTCCCATCCCTGCAAGTGTTCAAGGCCAGCTTATATGGGGCTTAGAACAACCTGGTGTAACAGAAGGTATCCCTGCCCATGCCCGGGGTTTGGAACGATTTTTAAGGTCCCTTCCATTGCAGGGCAGCCTGATTCTATAAGCACAGACACAGAAGTATCATTCCTGCTGTACAACAAGGTCTGCATTACAGCAGAACAATCACCTTCATACCAATTAAATGCATTTCTTTATCATTAGGAGAGGGTGAACATTCCTTTCTTCTACAGTAACTCTTCTGATTCCTGAAGTTCCGTTCAGAGGAAAAGCTGTGGGGCAGCTGCAGCAGCAGCACTGAACTTGTGCAACACAAATCAAACACGGCTCTACCCAGAGCTTCCTCTCTGGCCTCGGGCACATCCCTCGGCTGCCTCATGACTCTCCTACCCCTCTGCAAAGCTCCAAGGTATTCTCCTCAACACAAGAGAAAGACTTTTCATAAAAGTTTTTTTTTAAGTGTTTATGTATGGTGATCACATAATAAGTAACAGAAATACCAACACTGAAATCCCTCCCTGAAAGCTAAGAGGGTTTTTTCCATGCCATTCCAAGACTGTCAGTCAAAAATATTTGCTTAAGAATAGATTGAGTTATGGGCTGGCCTACAAAACTAGATCAGAGATTATTCTGATAGTGAGTGGCCCATATGGGTATTGAACCCAGAAAGTTGGCACTGTCAGCACCCTGCTCCAACCAAACGAGCAATCGAAACATTAAAGGAACACACTACGAGTGCCTCATCCACAGAACACTCAAGGGTAAAACTAGGATGAGTGTTTTATAAATGTGGTATTCCTAAGGAAACACTGAAGTCTGTCAAACAACTATTCCTAACCTGCTGGTCACTATCCTACCACAACATGTCAAATGAACTTTAGCCAAGATACTAATAATAAACTCTAGTACTGGCTCAGAAAATAGTCAAAATATTTTATCATTCATGCTGGGGCCAGATTTCCCATTTTAAAGATCTCTCCTGTGTGGCTGTCTGCTCTTCCCCTTATTTGGGAGATTGATGTGAAAATACAAAAATCATTCTTTATTGACAAGTCTCTTGCAGAATGGTCTCATGACAATGATTTTTGTGATATTGTACTACATCATCACTCAGGATTATGAGAGAATAGTCTTTCACATCAAATATTAAAAACAGAGCTGTAACTGATCAAAGCAGGAAGCGAGTGATTCCTACCTGCAAGGCTGCAATAGCAAAATATTTCTTGACAATTTACCAAGATAACCCCTTCCTTACTTTTACATCCAAGGTGGATTGGATAAAATTTGACTTATTTAAATCTGTCCAGCAAAAAAAGGTTATGCTGGAGTTTTTGTTTGTTTTAAATGTATTTAAAAGCCTCCACAAGATGCAACAGTCTTATATAATGTAATTTTATGATTTCAAGAAAATAATTCACATTATTCTGCTTGATTTTGTTAGGTTCAAACAATTCAGAGATACCCAAACTAGAAAGACAGCTTTAATTCTTCCTTTTGTGTTGCCCAGTCTCTTACATGGGTTATGATTACTATTGCTATGACAGAGCAATTGCCTGATATATTTAATTATAATTTTCTGTACAGCTCATAACAAGTTTAGCTTACCTGTAATGGTAAAATAAAGATACAGCAGACCCTCTAATCATAAACAAATATGGGTGCACTTGAAAGTAAATCCTTTTTTTGCCTACAGAACTTGGGGAGTGTCTGTTTTTTAAAGGAATCAAAATTGTATTTCACATACCTCTTACATGCATTATACCTTAAACACTTTTCTTGTGCAGTTTAGTCTGCGCCTACAGGTTTGGTTGGTTTACAGCAGTTGAGTTTTTTTAATACTTTCAAGAAACTTGTTTTGGCAAAAAAACTTCTGTTTTCAGATTTTGCATTTTGTTCTGTAATACACACACATATACCAACTCATCAAAACAGCAACTGAAAACTTTAAAACCTCAGTACAGGTGTTTCAAAATCTGCAGGCATAATACATCCAACCCTCACATAACTTAAACATTTCATCAGACAACAAGGCTCCATTTCCACTTTGGGGTAGAAAACAGAAAGGCAGCTCAAGTGTATTACCAACTAAACTAACATAAATAACTTCAACATTTTGCTTCCTCAGAGCACTTTACCAGTCTTCCAAAAATACTTCCAAGAGTTCTGTGTTACACAGGCTGTGTCTTCAAATGAGGGCAGTAAACCTACCAAACTTAAAGCAAAAAGGGGAAACAAATGTACTGAGTCAGATCAGACTGCTAACCAAACCAAAACATAAACAGAATTAACTCTCCAGGGTAATTCTCCAGACATCTCAGCATATTTCACAGGTGGCCAGTGGTTTCACTGGACAAGCGAGGGAAACAAAAAAGCAACGCTAAGTAACTTTGGACAATTAACTTAGCAGATCTTATTAGGGCTATAGATTTCTCAGCTAGGAGGAAATGTTGGTGAAGATAGACAGCAAAGTACCCCCTCTTTTGAGATAAATGGCCTTCTTCCTTCATAGTAAGGAGAAAATTGAAACAAGAAAAAAAAGAAACACCAATTAATTTAGTATCAAGTAAAGGTAATGCTAATTTCTTATTGCACTGGACAAGCAGAAGGTATCTCCTACAGAAACTTGTTATTTCTTCTAACAAGGAAGGTTCCTTTGGTAAGCTACAGAAACAACAATGTCAAAGAAGTAGTTTGTTGGTGGTGGTTTGTATTTTTAAATACTGACATGCTTAAGACTCAGTGGAAAATGCAACCAATAACAAATGAAGTAAACTCCAGAACACAAGACAAGCTCCTTTTTGTTTCAGAAGCAAACAAGAAAATGCATAAAACAAAGTCCATGCAAATATATGTGAACACAATTCCTCAGAGATTTCACCCACACAGTACGAATGGAGTGCCAAGTGCACACGAACAGCACAAACAGGACTGATCATGCCACTGGTCTGTAACCACAGACAAGAAAGATTTGTCAAACACGAAAGGATTTGGGGGAAGGCTGCTACACTTTCCCTAATCCTTACAACAGAGCACTTGTGATACGAGCTTGCTCTTTAATTGCTCTCACAGTATTGAGATTTATTCTAGTCCACATCCTCTAAAACGAATTAGCACTTTGCCACTGCCATCAGTAAATGCAGAGTCAGACCTTAATACAAAATACTGTGTGGTTTGATCAGGCAATCTAAAAGCAAACACTGAAAATACTGCAAGACCAAACTTATTTTTGAGTGCAACTTTTTCATGTTTGTTCAATCTTTCATATCACAAAACCAAACAATGCTTTATTGAAATCAACCTTTGATAACCAAACTCAATTCTAAATATAAATTTAAGTCATGCTGAAACATCAGATTTTCAATCAGCTGCCTATTAATAGAAACACACCCCTTCAAAAGAAACCAAGATTTAGACAGAAGTCTCTTTTGTAGATACCCCTACTTTCAATTTACAAAACATTTTGCAGTAGCTCATTACATATTTCAGTCCAACAATTACAAGTCTTTCAAGACAGCATATATACTGAAGAGCTCCTTTGTTTCCTATATAAAAGCTACTGTGGTCATCAACAGCTGCAAAGACAGAAGATGACACAAGCAGGAACAGACTGGTAAACTTTGTCCTATAGTTCTAGCACTGTACGTTTAATCTTAGAAAAGTTTTTGTTCATTGTAGCCTAATGTCATTCAGCATTTTCCATTAAATAGGATCTCTGTCATCCTGCTCTCAGAGCAGAACGCTTAGATATCAATCTCACCATTTAAAGGGTGAGAAATAGACACAGATGCCACATCTCAGAGGGCTATAATAAAATCAGCTGGTTTACTGTCTCAAAGTCTGGAAACAAGAAGTCTTCATCCCAAAGTAAAAAATAAAAACATAGCTGAAACTCTTGGTTTTTTTTTTTTTTTTTAAGAAAAACAATCCTGTTTCTGAATTGCAGATTTCATAGTTTAAACGCTGTGTTAGTAGTAAGGCAAGTCACAGTTCATCTATTTTAAGATAAACTTTACAAATATGGAAGTCATTGTTTCTATAATTAGCTGCTTCTAAGTGGCAGATACCTCGGGAATGGTAAATATGCAGTCCAACTGGAAACACCAGCAGCAGGACACTTAACGAAGCACAAAATTTAAACCTCCCTATTTACATTTAACAGTCATTTCAACACAGCACTTAAATACACTATGAAGTGAGTCTTGGCCTTTTCCCTCAGCTCATAAAAAGGGAATCATGCATAATTCTCTTCCCTTTCACAGGATTAAGTATAGTGATCAGAACATCACAAAGCTAAATACTTAACATTTTTACCTATATATAGAAAAAAAGCAAGTGGCACAACATGACAAGATGGCATATTTAAACTCAAAGCCAGAATATTCTAAGAAAAAAAGGGGAGGGGAATAAAATTTAATACTTACACAAAGCTTGTCCAAAGACTAAAAAAAAGCTACCAAAAGGATCCTCTTCACTTACCTACTTTACAGCATTTAACAGAACAAACTTCTATACTCGTGCTATCCATATTAAGTAGTAATATTTGAGTGCTTTGTAGACAGTGTACTAAAAGGATTAATCCAAACTATTTATGCAAATCAGTTGCCTGATCTCCACAAACCAGTCAATGATAAATAATTTTGTGCTCAAACAGTTAAGATATTAATGGAATGACATCATAACATTTAAATTCACCAGAGAACATATTCTAAAGTAGGACAATACAAAACTCACAAAATCCAAAACTGCACTTTCAAGATTCAAAAGAAAGCCATGTGCAAACAGTACAGGAAACTAGGCATTTTCCAGTTTGCCTCAGCTGAAAAATCTGCCATGGGTAAGAAGCACTGAAGGAAACTGGATAGGATAAAAGAGCACAAAACATTGATCTAGATCTACTTCTAAGGCAACCATATTATCAAGCCACCTGCTGAATGGTCAAGAATAGCAGAGGCAAGCAGAACAGGCTGTCTTTAAGCAATACTAAAACAAAACACAGGTCATTGATTTTGCAACTTCACCTGGTTTCTCAACCCTTCTAAAGGAACCAACTGTCTTAATCACAGGGCAAGACAAAAGTGTAAGACTGAGAAAAATCAAAGCACAGCAATACCTTTGAAAGGGGAAGTTGTTTCTCTTTAGCCTTCTATCATATTCTGTTAAGACAGAAAGAGCATCACAGCTCATTTGCTGAGTTTTTTTCTCTTGTAGAAAAATAACCTACACTTAATGGCTGAAACCCATACACTTTTTAATGGGAGCAGTTTTGTTGTGGTGTAGACAGAAGTAATCTTACACACCCACTACAAAAATACAACTACTCCTATCATAAAGTAATTGTTTGTAAGCAGCTTTATTCTGTTTTCATCTATGTCAGCTTCAAAATATCACTGAGCATATTATAACAAGTCATATCAGAATTTAGGTAACAGAAACCTTAAAGGCAATCCAAAAGCAACACCTTTTTATCAATTAGGTGTCCAAATGATTTTGTGACAAGAAACTTCATACTGATTCACTGAGTCAACACTACAAAACTGTTTACCCATCAAAAGCATTTTTGATCTTCCTTTACTCTTGAAATACCACGCTAACACAGTACAATAGTCCCAGCTGCTCATACTCTAATTCCACAGTAGTTACTTCTACAGACACATACAGTTACTATACTGTGCCTGAGACAGCATTCTGAAGGTAAGGAAGGAGAAAATGAGTACTGCTAACACACATTTGCAGGCTTTAGTATTCATTTATCAGATGTCATGCAGTACAGGCACAGAAAGGAGCCTAAATAAAAAACGAAATGGCTCCCAAAACTGATGCAACCTTACCAAACACTTACACTGGTAACAATGATTACATCCAATTCTTACAGCACAAAAGGCTCAAACCAAAAGCATCTAGGAGTCTCCTAATCAAGATACTACTGTATAATGAGAAGACAAAAGCAACAGGATTATTGAATAATTTTAGAAACTCATCAGGTATTAATTATTTGTCTGCCTAGAAGCCTTACTAGTGGATAAGGAACCAACAGGACCAGATATGCAGCAAACATAATAAACAAGAAGATGATTCCTGTTTCAGAGCTTAACTACACCTTCAAGTTGAAATACTGCACTTAGTTAAGACAATCACTCAGAGTCAACACTTTATACTGTAAAGAACACAATAACTTCCAGTTTTCATGAACTATTTTGACAGGTGAAAAGAGAATGGTTTGATAAGGACATATGTGTGACCTTCCAGTACTGAAGAGCTCAAGCAACAAGGAATAAATATTTCAAAAGTGTAGTGCAGTACTAATACAGATGAAACAAAGGGAAAAAAAAAAAAACCACACCAAAATCCAAGATTTTAAAGCAAAAAGTACTACAGATTGGACTAATGTAAAATTTACAGAGTAAGATCAGGTTTTCTACATGAAGGCAAATAAAAAGCATGAAAAAAAATTTAAAATAATTATCACACCAGAAAGCCCAGAAGAAAGCCACAGTGGAAGCCAAACTGTCATAAGACACACTCTTCACTAACTTCCTTAGATATATGTACAGAATGAAAAGCAGTGTATCTTTAGAGAGTGCATTATTAGTCATTATCTACTTTGCTAAAGGAACCAGTGTTATTTTATTCCTTAACTCTACTATTCGAACCCTAGAGACGCCAAAGCTGAAAACTATGAAACAAAGAGCTGTAAATCACCAATTTTCAACACATTCTGCTGAAACAGAAGCTTAAAAGTGATATCGGGCTCTAACAGATGACATTATTAATTTCAGATACATCTTTTAGAACTACCTCCTGATAATGAAATGTTTTATTGCACATATGTAACAAATCATACAAATTCTTAAGTCTCTGCTTCTGTTCCCTCATACCTGCACTTTAAAAGCTCTTAAGAATAATGCAAATTGATTACCTAGCAAAGCCACGTTTAATACGGAAGAAAAAAATGTAGCAACCTGTAGAATTAGTGAGCTACACCCACCCAGTTATGAGGAGACCATCAGCTGTGTCCTATCACTGAAAACCTGAACCCGACCCTGACATTTATAGGATTTCAACAAGACTGACACCTCAATTGTGTTGCTAAGTTCTCAAAGAAACCTGTTTCCTTCTCAAGAAGCCAAATCTCTACTAATGACCAGGCAGGTTTAAACTAAATGTCACTAACTGCAATACTCCTCTAAGCTTGAAACAAAGCCTGAAAGAACAGAGGGGAGAAGAACAGAACCGTGTTTTGAATTCCCTTGGAATTCCCAGGGGAGCCGCTTCGGGTTCCCAGCTCCCCCGGACAGCCGGGCCGGGCGCGGCCTGACGCCTCCCGCCCGGGGAGGGGAGGGGACGGCGCCGGCGGACACACACCGAGCTCCCGCTTCCAGCCGGGAGAGCGCCCTGCCTGCACCTCCCGAGGGCCGCTCNGCCGGGCCCGCTCCGCTCCGCTCCCCGCCCTCACCGCTGCGCCGCCGCCCCTCCCGCCGCGGCTGTTCGCGGTCCCTTCGCACCTTGTCCGCTTTGTCCATGGCTCCAGCTGCGCCGGGCGGCGGCTCTAATAAGGGCGGCGGAGGGCCCGGGCCGCCTCCTCCATGGCGCTGCTTCCCCCGCCGCGCTCCGCACAAGCCCGGAGTAGCGCCGGCCCCGCTCGCTGTTATCACGGGAACCGGGACCGGCTACGCCACGGCCGGGGCGGGACGGGCGGCGGGGAGGGACCAGCTGGGACGGAAGCCGGGCGGGCTCAGGCCGGGAACGCCTTCGCTCCCCCCCCTTCGGCGGGCGTTCCCCTCCCGCGTTCCGGCCACCTGAAAACAAGCGAGGCCGTGACACAAACGTTGCGGAAACCCGCGGGAATAAGCGCGGAGAGCGTTGTTCCGCCCGCCCGGGGCCGTTCCGCCTGCGGCGAGCGAGGGCGGCAGGTGCGCTGCGGGCGGCGACGGGGGAGGCTCAGGCCGACGGTGTCCTTGAAATTATCTGGAACACCGAGGGGAAAAAAAAAATAAGACCCTGTGATTTATTTAGAGGCAGAAATCTAAAAATGTCGCATCAGCGTCTGGAGTGCGGGGCTGGGCTGTGGAGCGGGTCCCGTGTGTGCAGGGACTGGGGCGCCAGCAAAGCAGGGAGATTCTGAGGCGCGAGGTTTGGCACAGATTGTGTGACGTTCCTTTATTTTGGTGCCCTGGTTTTAACATGTGGTTAATTATGAGTAAAGCCAGCGAAATCCGTGAGACCGTGTTCACCCCGAGCCTGGAGAGTGGGAAACGCGTGTAGGAGCCGGTGCTGCATAACAACTCATGATCCCGTACGTGTGTTCTGCAGGGGATGTCCCTGCATTTCATTACGCTAATAGGTCTGCTGCCTTGGGTTTAATGGGAATGAGGCATGATTTATTTACAACTTGGTTGATTCATGGCAAGGGGAAAAAAAAGCAGAACTAGACTAAGTACCTTCGTGAAAGAAATACGCAAAGGATATCCCAGATCAGACTCTTGAGCACTTCCAGGTGAAATACACTATAAATGTATTATGTATTAATACATGAATTAGGTTCCTGCTTGGTAGAGGTTCTTTTGAGGAATCAATGGCTTGCTTTTTAAAGAAACAAGAAAGCATGTATCTGAATTTGACAGCAGTAAAAGCTATCAAGAATGTCTTGACAGAGCAATCTTGCTATAGCTTCTTAGATTGAACCTTTATTTTATAATTTTTTAATCTTTTCAGATTCATGTTCATGATACCATGTAAAATTTTTTCCTATGTTATAAAAATTTTATTTCTTGGATAAACCCACAGAATCCCTTTGTATTTTCTTAAGAGTTGCTCTTTGCCAGTAAAACTCATATAGGATTATGAAGAGGGCTATTGCATTGCACAGCAAGAGCTCATCTTACAAACAGATGACAAGAACAGAGAATTCTATGGACTGTTGCTGCCTTCTGTGCTGTTCCATCCACATCAGCAGCATCTAAGTGTAACTTTTACCTAGATATCTGCAACATTACTTATGTGTGTGTTCTGTGATTTAAGTTTTCATGAGGTCACAGTACACAAAATCATAGGTCCCATTAAGCTTATGGAAAAGGGAACGGGCCAGGTTGTAATCCCAATTAAGTTGAACTTTTGGGTTTCTACTATCTTCAGTGAGGACAGTGTTTTACTACCAATGAAGAGAACAGGAGAGCTGCTGTAGTGTCCTAACTGATACAGAAACCTCATCTGAACTGGAGAAGCTGCAGCAGTTGTATGCTTTATATGCACTTCTGTATCCCAGCACTTTTCTTGACAAGATTAAATGGTCAGCAGAACTCACACAAGTGTTTATAATACTGGGAAGCCATTTCAAGATGGTAAGACAGACTAATTTGAGGTTATGAGGTTATGTTCCCAGGGGCTTTTACACAATGAGATTTGTTATTTCAACACAAGAAGCCACAAAAGTAAAACTGGGTATTAAGCTGGTTGTACACAGAGCTTTCAGCTGATGCAATGGAACAGCATTTCATCAGTAATTGATGAACTTAAATATGAGATGGAAATCTACAGATGAATAATTATGAAATGTAAGCTACCTAAACTTCATCTCACTTAAATAACAAATCTCTACTGAGCAAAATGCATTTCATTCTCAGTAGCTGAATGTGTTTTGCTTATTTGTGTGAAATTAGGTTGATTTATTTCAAACTTAAATCACTTTTCATTGCCAAGTAATGTGGGAGAACTTGCCTGACTGGACAGAAAACAGTGAAAAAATCCCACTGAAACAACTAGAACAATCGTATTCTTGTATTAGCACACCAGTGTCTTAGTGTGGAATGCAGCCTAATTTGTTCAAATTGATGCTGACCATACATTATGACATTTGCTTAAGATAGTTGCTGTGTTTTTAAAAAATAATGACTCATTATGGCACGGCTGTCTGTTATGAAATTCTTCTTTTGTTCCCAAGATACATACCAACAGAAAGGTCACACTTGAAAGGGCTCTTATGCACACTCAAATAACAAGAATGTCAAAGATCTGAATTGGGCAGTGATTCAATAGACATCAGATCTACATAAATCTATGCAATATACGTAACACAAAGCCATCTTGGGCGACCTGAGTGGCTACTCAGGTGAAAAACACTCAAGTCTCCCATAAAATTTAACTGTGTTATCACCAAAGAAAAACAAACCAAAGCGCTCAGAACCAGTTATGTTAGATCCTCCATCCACAGATATCACAAACATGCCAAGGTATCTGGTTACAACATCATCTTGATCGAGTGTTGTGTAAGAGAACTCAAAAGTGTTACAGTTCTTAAGGAAGCCATCAAAAAATTCTAAAATCCCTGTTCAATTTTAACACACTTGGTAGCTGCACATGGTTGAATTTAAACACCCATGGTAGCTGATTTTGAATAGTCAGTCCTAAGGGTCCAGTTCTCAAATCTGGCAGTTTGTAAACCATTATTGTTACTTCTTTGCTGCAACATGAAGTGAATAGTTCATAAGCAAAAAATGGTGGTCGAACTCAGCAGGTGCTGACTGCAATTTTGCTACTAAGTTTTTGGCTTTGTTGCTGCATCTACTGGGTAGTGGAGATATCTTTCCTGAACACAATGGAGGACATAGATCAAATGAAGAAGAAAATCTAAGTCAACACAAAAATAAAAAATGTGAGTCCAAACCAAAATATCTCAACAACATGGAAAGGCACTTGGTAATGACTGCATTCAGAATTCAAATCACAGGATTAAAAGCAAATCTAACAGCACATGTGTGGCTACTCACAGCCTTACTTACATGGGCTCCATTTATATCCAGTGGGTACAAAGTCAAGGCAGCTTCTTATATAGAAAGCTTGAACATATGTTCAGGCTTAACGGCACTGGCATGGAAGCATGAAATAAAGGTTGCTCAGTAACACCACCTGAGGTCCAGGCAGGCTCAGACTGAGCTCCATGGCAGCAGCACTAGTGGGGCTGGAGGCTGCCATGGAGAGCACGTGAAAAAGGCAGCAGGAACGAAGCAGACTCCAAAATGACAGTTTTACTGGCCTGTGACTAAAATCTTCAGCATAATTACTGAAAAAGACAAGTACAGAACACAAAGTATGTCTTGGCAAATAAAACTGTATCTGGCAATGTGACATGTGGTGCCCTGCACAGGCAGCCACGGGCAGACAGCAGGGAACAGAACTGGAACCAAAATGGGAAGGTGAGCTCGGAACTACCCCAGTACCCTGAGAATCACAATTCCAATAGCCATTAGTACCTGGCAGCAGCCTGAGTGAGCCCAGCACTCCCACTGAGGGCAGCTGCAGAGAGAGGCAGCAGAGCCAGGCAGGACAGAACTGCCATGCAACTCTTTGTAACACGGCCGGGAAGGGATTAGCCTTTACTCTGGCTGTAATGCTTACATGTATTACATCTAAAATTTAGCACTAGCATATGCAATTATTCTAACATAGATAGTTTGCAATCTACCTTACCACACAGTTAGGAGGCATTTAAGATGGTGATAATCCTTTCTTAATATCTTAATTAACACTTAAGTAGTTGACTAGCTTGTAATGTAGTTTACTAGTTCACTAACCTGGTTCTAAAATACATTTTTAGCACTTTGAAAATAATACAGTAAAAGCTACACTTCTATATTTAAAATCCATATTAACATCTATAAATGGAAATTTAGTTCAAATAATGGCTGTATTTTTGAGAAAGCAAGGGGTACTGTCCCAAGTGATACCTACTCAAATTAATTCACTGCCTCTCAAAGAAAAAAATATGAAAATACAATCTTCAATTACAGACATAATGTTTTACAGCTGACAACTGTTGAGTAATTATGACATCAGAGTTTATTTACAGACTAAAATTCAAATAATTTCGTTATATTATTCTGCTGGGTGCATTTCAGCTGCCTTGCCTTTTTTCTGGGGTTTGTTGTTGTTGTTCAATGTATTTTCAGGCCTATTTAGAAGGAAAATGAAATAAAATTGGTTTCAGATCCAATCTGTTAGACTAGGACTCTGAGATGCACAAAGAATACATTCCTTCAAAGTATGTTTGATTAAAAATAATAGTAAAAATCTAAAATGCAGACATAGCACCCACATCCTCCCAGATTTGCCTGTTGCTCAGGCAAATCTTCTCTTGAGTTGCTGGCAGCTTATGCATTAGTTTTAATGCATAAGCTGCCAGCAACTCAAAAGAAGGGTTTATATATATACATCTTAATCACTGTTGTAATCTTGCATAAGATTACAACAGCCATTAAAATGTTCTTTTGCCAACAGTGTTATGGTAACTAGCTAAAATGCCAGTTTGTCTTGTATCAACAGCAACAAGAGGTGTCTAAAAACACCCAAGAAGTTGTGAGAAGTGTGGCTCTGACAATTAACAACAGTTGCAGAAATTTAATGATTGGACCGTTGACTGAGAACGCAGTGAGGCTGCTTTCCATGTCTCAAACAACCTGAAGTGCAATGGTGTTTCTTGAAAAAAAATTCATTTGCCCTCTTCCTTCAAGTGCTTGTTCACTTTTCCTGAGGAGACAGAAATGACATCAGAGCCAGATCTACCAGGGGCTATAGCAACTGTTGGTGATTTCTGCTGCACTTGTATGACAATAATGCTTCTTAGTATTTCCCCAGAGAAAATCCTCATCTTCCAGGTTAAGAATTGTGAGAACTCAGAAAAGGGGTAGAATCCCTTAGGGATTATATAAATCTTCCTTATGTGCCTAGAGCACAGATGCTAAGGCACCGTAGACATGAGTAAGAACTGAAGGATGCCAAAAATTTCTTAGAGGTAGACTGACCCTTTTTCTGTCTAAAAACATTGCTAGCCCCCACTGTTCAGACAGTCCTTCACTAGTTGGACTAGTCCTACAATGATTAGTCCTTCAGAACAAAAAAATAAAACAGGGGAACTGGATGGACATGACAAGATTTACTGCAGTATTCCCATTTCCTTTTTGAAAAAAATACAAAAATGTTAGAATGCCTCCCCAGAAGACATAGCTGGGATGGAAAAGGTTACATCAGGTACAACAGACAAAGTCAAGAAGACTTTTATTTTCTGTTTACGCACAGTTCTCTTTTTCCTCCTTTAAAAGAGAGGAGTTGTTCCTTCCCACAGCAAGGGTAGCAGAAAATGGCAGAGAAAGGAAACCTACTCAAATAAATAGCTGTCACTGTCCCCTGTCTCTGTGGGAAGGAGAACCTTGAAACAGCTGTACCAATCCCTTGTCCCCATGGGAGGAAGGACCTTGCAAGATTTGCTATCCAAAATAAAGTCTCTGGATCTGTAGGTAAGGGTCCCAATTACTGCACTGTTGTTAAAATCAACTTCACATCACCAGGTACTACTGGAATTTTCAAAGAAAAACTACATTACACATCACAGCATTGGAAGGAATCAAAATACAAAGTGCTTTAGTCAAATGTTATATACAGATTTTACAAAGGAAAAAAACTGCTTAAAAATTTCAATTTTACTATTGTTTTAAGTAAGTGCATAAATTAAAAATACCTACTGGTAAAAAAGTACATGGGTGAAGAAGAAATGCTCACCCAAGATTCAGCATCATTCTACTCATGGTGCACATAAGTTTTATGGTGTAAGCACTAGGAAAAAAAAATCACTTGCTTTGACAACTGCAGAGCAAAATAATTTTTTAAGGGATATAACTATTCCTCAGACTGGAGTTAATTTTATCCTATTTAATTATACCCTGTTACCAATTTAAATCCTGCCCTAGAACATTGAGTTTACCATGCTGCCTTGCATGTATGTGACGGAGATTTGTAATTTATTAGGATTTTTCATTATTTTTGGGTGTTGTTAATCACTCTACATACAGATTTTTCATTCTACTATTACCATGTCTGTGTGTGGCACTGCTTGTCTACCATCACACACTACTCTCAGCTTTAAACTGCAATACTTGCAGTTATGGAAAAACTGACCCTTTTAACTATATTTCTGAGACCTGCAAGAGAATTTTTCTGTCAGCTCTGATCTGCTACAGGAATAGAATTTGCTGTGGTCAACATGGTATTTATTTTAAAATGATATGATGATCCCAAAATCTTAGGACACAACAGGCACGTGACTACACTGTGGTAGGGAACAGCAGCGCTGAAGGGATTGCAATACATTCAAATATTTGGGACAGAACAGATTCTATTACCACCATGGTCACTGTACTTGATCCCCACTCCACATACACAGTGTCATTTTGTATACACTGAATCTGCTCAAAAAGAAGGCAAAGAAAGAGAACAACCAGCATCTGCATCTCTATTCCCACAGAACTGCATGGAAAAGCTCTATTCTTGAAGTAGCAAAATAAAAACCAAGGATATCCCTGAGAGATGCCAAATACCCACCAACATAACTAGACAGGATTGGTAAGTTTGGCATCTTGAAGCAAGAAGTTAGTTAGCAAGACTGCTAAATGTCAGCTCTTTAGTATTTATGTTTCACTATTTCAAGGGAAGAAAAAAAAGAAACATCAACAGCATACATACCAAGGGGTTCAGACTTAGAATCTCCATATTGTCCTTCACAAATGTGATGAGATCAAGTATACCTATTTTCTTTTAAAAGTAACAGGAATAAACTTCAAGTATAATGAAAGCACATCAAGAAACAAACTGTACAATTTCTGAACTGCACTGTTTATTTTGCTGCTTGAAACCTAAGTGACAGTATGCCACTATAATTAGGGGGTTTCTTCTAAACCTTTACTACACTGCAGGTACAGAAATATATGGACACATTTTTGGAGAATTGACATTTTGCAAAATGCAGCAAACATTTCGATTTATACATGAGAAAAGGAAGTGTTCAAAAGGGTATGCATTTCAAGTTATTGCAGGTTATTTCTGTGAGAGAATTTCTGCAGGTAAAACATGTTTAAATTTAACCAACAGTAACGTGTCAGTGTATTTAAAATCATGACAAAAATCTTCTCTCTGGTCATTAATTGCCCCTTGACAAATTACTAGGATGTTGTATGTTTAGGGCAAGATGTCAATACAGCATAAATCCCGTGGCATTTTGGTTTTCTTCTGGAGATTAAAGCTGTTTTTTTCTTGGGATAAATGCAGCAGCAAAACACAAACCAGCTGATCAAAAAAGCACTTCTGCCATAACTCCAATAATTTCAGGGCACACCAACCGACAGTAGTTTTGCCATTCCCAGTTCTTTTAAGGTTTACATCACTGCACTGTTGCCTTAAGTACGTTTGTAGAAGCTTGTTTTCTGTTAGGCCAGCTTGCTGACTACAGCCTGGTTGAGAGAATTTAGTTGGTTGGTCCATTTATCTAACGCAGTATAACGTGCACCACCTCTCTTCTGATGATCCAGTTCTAGGAGCTGGTTGACTTGATCAATGCGGCCATGTATAGTGCTAGAAGTAAATAAATAAAAACTATAAATTGCTAATGGACATGGAAATAAGAGCTAACAATAAATCAGAGGTAAAATAAGATGTCTTATATACAAGAGGCACAAAGTCCCTTTCAAAATTCAGCACTTTTATAATTATTGTCCTGGGTAGTGCTGGATATTAAGCTGTCATCATGACTGGGAATCAAATGAACTAATTCATTGGGCAAGGCCTGTTTTATCTGGTTGGCTATGACCCACACAAAGTCTGAAGCAATATGACATGAACAGTTCTTGAAAGTCAAAGAATCATGAAAAATGTAGATTTATGTGAAGAGAAATCAAACAATGCAAGCCCATGTATGGATTATGTTTTTGTAGTAGTTATAACAAGTTACCCTCTGGAAAATAAGTTTTACAAATTGTAGTTAAAATTTCTAGTTAAGGAGAGCTGACTACCAATCTGTCAACTTGAAAACACACTCAAAAATATATATGGGTATAAGCAGCAATTACTAAGAATAACATCTTTCACAATTTCGTAAGAATTCAGAGAATTTATTAAGTAATTAAGAATTAAAGTAAAAAGATGCCACTCAATCTCTCTGTATAATTTTCTTGGCTCCCATCTTTCAAACATATTTTACTGCTCAGAAACCAAGCAAATCCAAACTCAGCACCATTACCTTTCACTTCTAGATTCAACCAGTATTATCACAATACCCCAAAATATTGTTTTGTTGCTTCTTCTACAATTTGATTATTTTAAAGTAATCAAAGATCAATAATCAGGAATCAGGTACATACTTATCCAATATGCACTGCACAAGCAAGCTTTCCACATCAGCTACATCTATGTTTAACTCCTGAAACAAAAAGAAAACTCATTATGCTGCTACCATGTTCTGCAACATTAAAACTCTCCAATTTTTATTTTCATATACAGAATTTGGTTTAACCTCAGTTTCTTACTGTACAAAAGTATCAAGTCAATAATGATCTATTAAGGAAAAGACCTCCACCCAAAGGACACATGGCCAAGAATCAAGAGACCAGTAACCTCTAAGAAAAAGCTGAAGAGGTGAAAGCAAAATTTTGGAAGCTCCAGAAATGAGTTCCTTTACTGACTTACTGAAAAAACAAACAGATAAAAAATATCCCAAACCAAACACCAACAAAATAAACCACAACCACAAAAACCCAGGAAATAAAATAAGACAATAATTATCAGAAAAGAATGGATCTGCACTCAAAACTATTTAGAGATATAATTGCATCCTCTGGCTCAAGCAAGTTCTACAAGTGTAAAGTCTAGGTTAAAAAAAAGACATACCAAATTCTAAAAAGAATTTAAGGATAAAAAATAGGCATCCCTAATATTTCATTACATATTTGTAATGCTGTGAATTTTTGCAAGCAAAATCACAGACCTATAGGAGATGAAAACAGTCATGTATTACCACTAGGTTTTTATTAAATTCTATCCAGATTGGGCAGTGAAATCAATGATTCTATGGTAATAGTTGGTTTGTTCTACTACCACAGTTCTGTAATTCATACAACACAAACATGTGAAGATAGCTAATGAACAAAAGGAATTAAAATTTTAACTTTTGCGTTCATAAAACTTATGTTCATAATTACATTTTTAATTCTACAAATTTCACTTTTTATACTTTTCTTAAGAAATGTGGTTTTCTACACCAAGTAGAATATGGTAGTTGAGTATTTTAGAAGAATATCATAGTACATATTATAACAAGCATTTGGATGACGCTTGAAATTTACATTTTTTCACTGCAAAGCTGCCAGCAGTGCATCATTAGTACTTTATGGTTTAGAGTATATTTTAGATGTTCTATTTCTGGAAGCACTGTATTTATTTAAAAGCTTTTATTCACAGTTAATCATTTACTTAAGCAAATGCAAGGCTCAACTGACACATACCTTAGAAATAAAAGGAATATGTATTCTTGTGTAAGGCTTAATTAATTTTATAAGCACTTGTGTTCTGATGTTTCGCAAAAGCTCTGTAAGAGAAGAAAACATAAACACTGTAAAAACAACAGTATTGAAATAAAGATGCAATACCACTCCATATAGAAAGATTTACTAAACACCATGATCTTTGAAGGTAGCAATTCAATAGGTGGGGAAGGACAGCAAAATAACAAAGGGCCCTCCTTTTCCAGGGATCCAAGCAGTATCTGAAGGTAACTCTGAAGGTGCACAGGCAGAGCTGAAAACTGTTCAAACATACAGCAACATGTTCTCTGATAAAAATTTAATTTTATTCAAGCTAACTGCATAAATCATAGAAATCATTGCCTGGTATATCTGCCCCCCTGATTTACGGCTAGAATGCTTGCCTTTACGAAAGTGAAAAGGGGTATTCTTAAAAGTTATGAAACTTAAAATATCTGTGCATTTAACTTCATGAGGAATATTCACATTTAACATTAAAAGATCAGGGCCTAGTGGTATAATTACAATGAGGAACTGAAGTAGTATAAAATGTTCTGCATGGAGAGACTGATTTTGCTTGGATAAGACAGTGCCGTCATTGTTTTATAAATTTTTACATTATTAAAGACAGTTGGGATAAAATGAAAGCATAAATTACAATTATAAATTAACAGAGAAAAAAACCCCTAGATCCATTTTCTCCTGTTTAAACAAGGACTGTTTATATATAATAAAGTACCACTGAACACCAGATTATGTGTCTCAATAAACTACAGAGATGCAAGGTACGTAAACATAACCATGAACATGTTGCGTGTAACTACAGTGTGAAAGTGGTGAGACATCAGTAGCATATAAGGAGTGACACTCAAATTGTCTTCAATGCCTTGATTCAGCTGTCCTCCCCTTGCTGTCCAGTTCTGTCCCACCTTCCTCCAGGAGCATCCAGCTCTGATCTTACCAAGTCTCCCTCCAAGACTTTGCAGCTCATCAGCAGTACACATGGAACAGCAGTAGTGGGTGGGTTATATTTAGTTTCCCCTGCTGTTTGCCCTGTCCTCTTTTACAAAAAAATACAAGAAAACCAGGTCTCTGGACTCTCTTTCATGTAACTATCCAGCTAAATGATCTTGCACTGCCACAGTGAGACCCACTCTTGGAAACTATGGTTAGCTGAAGAACTCAGCACTATATTCAACTAAAGAGACTCTTCAATTGCCAGATACATGAAAAATGGATGAGGTAACTTTGTCATGTTGATGGAACAGAAAAGCATGTGTTAATGTGTTCCCATCTTATTAAGTAGAGGTACTATAACTCCAACCATTCTTTACTAGATAAAAATGAGACATATGCATCTTTTCACATATTATATTACTACATATTTATCAGTGCAACCTTCAGTACATTGTCTATGTATTTTGTCTTTAATCTGAAGCAGTAAATTAACTTTATAAACTAGCAAACATCAAACTGGATGAGATTGATACAAACCACCTTTACAGGCAAGGGTTGCTCTCATTTCACTATTTCAATGGAAAAATAAAAGAACAAACAACACTCAAAATATTCAAGTGTCTTAACACCACCATAGGTATCTTAAAATATCCAGTCTTCTAGAACTTTCTCCATCATTCCTGCATTTCTTTGCAGTCATGCCACATGCCTGGATGCAAGTAAGCCCTGACCAACTTCTTAATAACTTGTAAAGGAATCATCCAGAAGTAATTAAAGGAACTCCTAGTGCCAAAAAGAAAAGTAAACCAGGAGGGTGGGGAGAGGAAAAAAAAAGGAGCTCACTAAGGTAGTGAAAACAAAAATTATTAAAATAGCCTTCAAAATACCTTCAATGTGCTCCCTTATGAAGGGATCGTCCATGATGTTGCTGTGATTTGTTTTCAGAATCTTCTCAAATTCAGTGATGTCGTTATTCTGATAGGCACTTCAGAAAAAAAACAAGAAACTGAATTATTAATTTTAAAAGATAAGATTCATAAGATTATGTTCCACAATTTCTAGAAAAACATGTATTAAGCACTGGTGGAAACTATTTATATTCAGAACCTTTATAAGCAAAAACTCTTTCAAGATGAAATGCAACAGAAATGACCTTTCTCCTGTTTCAATTTTAGCAGCACTAACTGAAGTTTAGTATGAACATTTAGTTGTTCCACAAGTGCACTCTAGTTTCAAAACTTTTGTAGTTTAAGAAGCTATTCTTAAATACTCTGTTTTGAAAAGTACCATTACATGAATTTTGGCTTCATGAAGTCATACTTCATGGAACAAATTAGAGCTAAAATGAGTCTAGAAGGCTGTGGCTGAATGCTAAAAATACTGGAAGATGAAAGAAATACAGACTTCCAGGATTAACCATCAGTAATTCTGGCATGATATTACTTTTTAGATTTTTATTTATAGCTTATTTGTGTATATTTCCTTTCACAAGTCAATCCTGTCATCTGAGAAAGCATTGCAAAAAGAAGGTGCCACCACAGCATCATTTAAAGAGCAAGAGCTGCAACCTCTGAAGAAAGACCTTTTTTTTTTTCAAAACAAAACTTTCAACTTCTGTTTAATACTTACATCAAACATTTTAATAACATCTATTTGTCCTTCATATTCTGTACATTTTAAAATTGTTTTGAAACTGGTCAAAAAAGATTCATCCATTATTAAAATGGCCAAGAAAAAGACCTGTTAAGGTTAAGGCAGAACTTGAGTAGCTTAAAAATAGTTATGTGAGTAGCATGGACTGTATCACATGAAACCATTAAATTTTACTTTATAATAAAAGGAATTTCATTTCAGTATATTTTATTGTTTATTTCAGAAGTCTCTTTTTATCATATGTAAAGCATGCAAGCTCCCACTGTAGAGTATAGGAAGGATTAAAAATCTAACTGTAATCTTTGTAATTAATTTTATCTTCTGCATATTTCTTATGAGCATTGCTTTAATTGCATTATTAATTTTAAAGAAGGAGTTATACTTAAATGTCACGATAAAAGATGTAAATTAGAAATATGAATAAAATCAGATTGGGTAAGGCCATCTGGAGTTCCTTCTGCCTCCAATTCACATGAAACTATGACAGTGAATTAGAAAAAAACACATCTAAAGTGGAATGAGTTACTGCCAAATAATTTATTCAGTCACCATGTCAATAATGGATGAAAATCCCCACTTTCAGAAACAATTTGTATGTATACAGTGGTAAAGCACGACAGCAATATCACAGCAAGGTTTTTTCCAACACAGGATCAACTGTTTCAAAATGTGAGCAGACATTACTTCTCATGTAGGGAAATATGGGAAAAGGAGCAGAGGCAGGACAGAATGGATGCAGTGGGTGAGCTTCAAAGCACAGTGTACAAAACCTGCCTCAGTTCATTGACCTAATGACCTTAATACTCTGAAAGTTCTCACAGTTGCCTGTAAGAGGTTAAGAGGCTTTCTTTTGATTTTCACGGTTTGAAGAACCTTTTTTGAAGAATAGGGGAGCTGACTGAGAGTTAAGTTTCATATTCCTAATTTAGGAAGTAATGACATACCCCTGCATTAAATTATTCTATTGGCTTTGGTATGAGATGTCACTCAGCTCAATTTCTCTTATGTAATCAGCCAAAGCCTAAAAAGACCAGTTGCATTACAAGATGGGACAACTTTATTTAAGGGGAGAAATTAGGTTTTTGTCACACCATAAAGTGACAGAAGTACACAGTTTCTGTACTCCTACATAGTATGGCATCTATACTATGGTCTCTCATAGTAAGTTTCTGAAGAAAAACAGTCCTCAAATATTTGCCCAATATTTATGAGTAACTGTATTAACTGTGCAGAGAAAAGCCATTTCTAAAAATATTCCCTTTCAGGTTTGGACAATGTATATTTTTTCTTTTTATCTTTTTGTTCTCTTCTCCAGAAAAATGAAAATCTTACCTTACTAAATTCGTCATTGCTAGAATCTCTGGATCATTTTTGTATGGTTTAGCCTACACAGAACAGAAAGCATAATATGCAAGTTTAGATTTATTTTTTCCATTTCCATCTTTTGGGTAATTTCTCTATATATTCAGAAAAGGGTGAGGAATGTGAGGAGGGTGTGAAGAAAAATAAAAAAGTACCTCCTGAGAATCAAATGGATTTATTCCAGACTTCATTAGCATGTTTGCTAAGACCAAATATTTTAAGCAAGTGGTTCTTCTGGGGCTCCCTGATTCATCATAATTCTTGAATGCTTCAAAAAAATCAGTATGTGCCTTTTCAAACTCTCCTTCTCTTAAGTGCATTTTGCCTCCACATTCTGAAAAGAAAACACAGATGAAAAGGAACACTGTGTGCTTGCTGCTGACTACAATAATTGTACTCAAGTTCCATGCTATTTCTAAATAGATTACTGAAACATTTTCAGAAGTCATTTCGTTCTCTGAAATCACTAGGAAAAAAAAGCATTAGGGCCTTTAAATACAGCACTGCCATTTGAAAAAACCCATTCCAAAGAAGAAAAAACAAAACCCAACCCACACCATAAAATTTAAAGAACACTAATCCTTATAGCCAATAATTACTTCACTATTATGTTAAAATACTGCAAAAACTGAGATAGAATTTATCTCTATTTCAGTGGCAAATGACTTTGTATATTTATGGAATTTTCCCTATCTGCTGAACAAAACCGCTCAGAAAAAAAAAGAGAAATACTTTTATTTTTGAAGTGCACTGCACTGCCTGTGCAGTGTCTACACTAGAGGGAGGAGGAAGGCATAAAAGCATTTTGAAGGAAGTGGTTTTTTTCAAGCCACTACAATTCCTTATTGCAGATAATAAACAATATTTTCAAGCACATCTTAAAGCCCTTTGGTTCCTGCTGAGTTTTAGCGAGGCGGACACAAATTTATACAAGGGGATTGCAGGGACAGCAGCTCATTCTGCTAGCAGTCCTGTCAAACCTTTGTTTAATCCCCTGCAGATGCCTTTGCATTTATCCTTTGCTGCTTGCCGTGCTATCAAACAGCAAGTCTTCCTCTTCTCTTTTACTGCTTCTCTCCTAACAGTTACATAGCCACTGTCCTGCCCTTCTGACCAGTGCTTCTGGTACCTGGGCACCAGAACTGCAGTGAAGTCCTGCAAGAAGGAAATTAGACTGAATCTACAGAAGCCTCTGTCTTTATAGTTGGAGCTGGAAAAAAACCACTGGTTATCAGGTTTTCATGGAACAAATCTCTGCAACAGAAGACAAATGAAAAATTCAAGATGAACTTGCCTCTGATAACTCCCATGATCAGTGGATGAGGAATGGCTGACTTGATGTGCAATGACTGTTCATATAGTGCTTTAAGTTTTTTGTTATTTTTCTGTGCTGTATACATTTGAATTTCCAAAGCGTAGATTTCCAATAGTTGAGTACCTTTTTTTAGATCATCTTCCCCATCATCAGTCTAGGACAGATTAAGTAATAAATACTGTGAAATTTTAAGAGAACACCAATTTCAGTTTTATACTAGTAAACACTGATGACCAAATACTCTCAGTAATTTCCTGTCAAAAACAAGAATATTTCTGAAACTCTGCAATTTTGATGTAACTACTAACAGAAAACACAGTACTCAAAGAACTTACCACAGACTATGTTTTGAAGCCCTTTATTTAAAACTTCAGTATTTTTAATTAAATGTTTTTCTCAAAACTTTAACCTTAATTTTTTTCCACTTTTCTTAAGCCGCACTCTTAGTATATAAATACAGTAACTGACACAAATGCATATATAGGTAACACATCTGACTCTTCTGCTGCCTCTAACAGAACCACTTCCCAGATATTTGTAACCTATTTTCCATACTGAAGGAGGAAAAGTGTCACAAACAAGTACTGCAGACTGCATGTCTAATTTATTTATTCCCTTCCAGCTGGGAAAGTAACTACTGTACTTTCAGTTTTGAATAAAGCTCACTTGGAATCCCTGCTATATTTTAAAATTAATGTCTGTGCATTATAGATTATTGATATGTGCTTCTCATCCTTGCACCTGAAGATAAACTTAATCAGCAGTTGTAATTTTTTAAAAATCATCTTTAAAGAGGGAATAAAACACTTAGCATTTTTTGTTTATGTTATCAAGCAGATAGCAAATAAAAGCAGGCACAGTATTTCTTCCTTCTGTACTAAAGCTCAGCAAAATACTTCTAAGGCCAACAACAGATGTATTAACAAAACAAAAAAAGCATCAATGTTGTTTACTAAGCCACAGTGATTTAGAATATACAGGTACCTGGCATGACTGATGCAGTTGACGCAAAATCTTTTGTAACTTTCCATATTCTTCTCTTTCTAAATATAATTTGCCAAGCTGTAATAAAAAGAAAGTTAAAGTACTGAGGTCTATTAAAATTTCACAATTATAAGAATTAGCTGAAAGTGTCAAACAAAAGCAAAAAATAGGAAGTTATATATTTTACCTTTGTGTTTGTCTTAAACCACAATCTATCATTCTTAGCATCTTTCAGAGCTTCAAGTGTTGTTTCATAGAACTCCTGAAGCAAATCCATCTGACATAAAAAATCAGAATTCTATAATTGTAAACAGCAAATTTGTACCTGTTAATAAAGTCAATCTGAACAAACTAAAAGTGCATGCTTGAACTTCAACATAAGAAAGGTATCTGCATTTTACTTAATTGTCTGCATTTAAATTGCAAACAGCTTCTAAACTAACCAAACTAACTACACTTCGTTTTCTCATATGAAACACATGTAATTAAAAAGTATTCACATTTTAAGGTTTGTACCCATCTGTGAGAAATGAAAGCCACCTTATAAAACCCATCTTATATAACCAAGGAACAGAACTCTGATGTTGTGTAACAAACATAGGCAATATTGTTCCCACTTAAAAGAATAAAAATAATTTCCATATCAAAAAGAAAATATGCTTTACAAGAGAGGAAAATGGTCAAAGGAAAAGATGCCGCCTTCTTTCTGGACTAGCAATGCTGAGTGGAAGAAAGCTCTTGAGTGCATCAAACCAATTGTTTGCATAAAAGCCAAGAATACAACATCTGAAATGGGTATCAAAGTGCTGAGTGCTACCTTTGACAAGGGTTCTATAAAGAACGCATTAGTATTGTTCATGGCCACTGTTCCTTTGGGGGTAACAAATCTGTGACTATACATTGTGTTAAGATTCCAGACTGTCCCTGCAGGTCTGGCTCAACTAGGCCAGAGATGCTGACCTCTGCCAGGCAGGACAGTCCAAGACAATTGTTTAGACCTTAAGAGTAACCCAGCATTCAACTTCCACTTCTAAGAGTGCCAGGACAGGAAGGACTGTGATAATGACCAAGGACTCAGCACTAAAAACCAATGATCCTCCGTATGAAGGTGCTACTTTCAGGTAGCCAGTGACAAGAGCTTCCAGCTCTCTGTGTGGCTTCTACAACAACACAAAAGAAAAGGAGCTGAGCTGTGGATATATGGACATGTACCTCACTTGCACAGTGCACTGGACAGGCAATATTTCACACCAACACTTCACTGCAAAGATTCCCCTCTCCCCCCAAAATTGAAAATAAAGCATTGTTTAATTGGAAATTATATTTGAGAGGGCACTTATATTGTGTAGCTATGCTGAAAAAAAGTTCTTATTTATTAATATAGAAATTCCAGGTAAATATTGCCAAAAAAGGACAAGTTCATGAAGATTTATCTGTGTTAATAGAATCCACTACATGTGGGAAATATATTTTTACATATGACAGCAAATGAATATTCAAAATTCCTCTATTAAGATCAAAAAAGCCCAAACCAAACACAAAAAATGTCCATAGTTAAAAATGTAAAACTGAAATCTATGAAGATGAAAGAATTAATGATCCAACCTGCTTGGAAGTAGAGATATAATCAAGAATAGAATTGATGGATTTTTCAGAGTAATTCCTTGTAACTGCACTCCGTATGTAGGTCAATAGTTGTTTATACCTATTCATCATTTCAGGAAAGTTAGTCTAAAAGAAAAACAAAATCACGTTATAATTTTTGTTTTAATTATTAAAACTAAGATATCGTGCAAGCCTACATACAGGAAAAAAAAGCATAAAGAAAGACAATGCAGTAGTGGTTGCTATTAAAACTTTCATATCACCACTTTATTCATAACCTGCAGAATCAGAAATAATGTCAGGACTGCTTAGAACACACATTTAAAATATTTATCTCAATGAAGAAAACAGAGCTGGCAATACAACTCTTTGGAATGGCTGCATACACAGCATATAATTTTTCACTGCTTTGTCCTGGTGCACTACACAGAGAGAAACATGACCACTTTCAGTGGTGTGACACCTCAGCACAGCAAGGACTGAGCCTCACCCTTTCATGGAGTAGCAGCTGACTACAGCAGTTATTTTGCATCCATTTTGCCTTTGACTTGCAAACACCACATCCCTTCCCTGCCATATCTGTAGTAGCCACTAAAGGCTGCAAAAAACAAGTTCTCGTAGATTTAGTTGTCATAGCCATAAATTAGAATAATAACTTAAGATCTCTGGATCAAATACATATTCATGCCATTTACTCTCCAGTGACAGCTGTAATTCCTACCAATTTAAAGTTTATTTTAATCATCTGCTTCAGAGCTTTGAATCCCCATTCTCCCTTTTCGCCTTCGAGCTCCAAAACCTGAAAAAGAAGAATTTTAAAAACAATATTTATAAAAGCTTTATTCAAACTTAAGTTGTTTAAAATACACATATCCCATACCTGCCTTCCCCTCCTACTTTGTTCCTGACAAAGTAAATGTTTGACTCGGTCCTGTTCTTCAATTTTACTCTTTCCTGGTATTATTGAAAAAGTTAGTGAGAGGTACATATCTTATCAGTTTTCACAACTGAGCTGATGTAGGGAGGGTGAACATGATTTTTGTTGTTGTTATTGTCTGACAGCAAACACTTTAATGTCAAACACTAAATTTTAACACCACTCCATAAACACATATGCAAAAATAATTGTAACACCTCCTGCAAAACTGAGTCAACCAAATTTTGACTAAATTAAGTTAAAAAGCTCTTATGAATTACTACCATCCCTTCACAAAGCAGAAACGTGTCTAGGTTTTAATGTAACATATTTAAAGAAATGTTTCTAAGTAAAAATGTTGGGAAGTTTTTTTTAAAGTCGTGTCTATAATTTTATTATACACTATAAATAAGCCAAGAGATGCGAAAGTCTATTTTTTCTTTAAAAAGTTACATTTAACATACTGCTTTATTGTAGCAGGGTGCAAACATTAAAAATTTAAAACTGAGATGATGAAGAGAAACTCTGTATCACTTAGTGTTTATACATTTAAAGGTTTGGAATCAGATAGCAAAGCAAATATAATGTTACATAAGACACTGGGGAAAACACCATTTCATTTAAAAAAACCAAATGGATATGGTTTCTATTGTTGATACATGAAAACACATTTAGAACTGTTTAATTAACTTAGTAAATACTGAAGATTAAAAAGTCAGATCTGTGATAAGGCTATACCATGTCCTATTTATTATTCCCAAAAATGATCCTGAAAGGCAGCCAGCCAGAAGTCTAAGATGCTCAGTAATAAACTTAGCACATTAGTAATTTAAAAGATAAATCCTACTCTTAAAATTTCAGAAAATAACTCAAATGGTATCAAGTATTTTAAAATGTGAATTAATATAAAAAGAAGAGATAAAATATAAAGACAGAAAACCTTCTGAAAACTGCTTAATGCTGCTTTGGGGTCATCTTCCTTCAAAGCTTTGGAATTGTAGTATTGATTTTCCAGATCCACATTTGGTTCAGAATTGCTGTCCTCAGAATATTCCTACATTTTAATGAAAAAAAAAAAAAAAATCAGAGGGGAAAATAGTAAGACATATGACCTCCAAGTGACACAGAATGCTTGTCTATTAACAGGCCGTGTTTGGTTTTAGAGCATGTAACAGGAATGGACCCGTATGATGATTTTCTCTCTCCCACTACTAGGCCAGACTCAACATCCAGCAACATTTGCCTGTCAGTAGATTTCTTTCCGGCTTACTGAACTCATGGCTCCACCAACTTCACCTCTGTGACAAGTACAGATTGTGTTAGTGAAATTCTGCCGATGGTGGGGTTTAAGCACAGAGGCCCAAGAGCACATGTCATTTCTGGGAGGGGAGAGAACACGCTGCCCACTGGTCCTCCTAAAGGCACTCTATTATCCAGCCTTTGCTAGTCACAGAAAAGACTCTGGCTGAGCTGCCACACACGTAATGATTCAGCTACGGAGGATATCAAATGCTTCCATGAATCTCTCTATAATCTGTCTTTCTATGCCATGACGATTCATCCTCGTCTAAGGAAATTTTAAAAAAGGAATAATGACGAGAACACCAGCTGCTTCTGCACTGAGAAGCAGATGATTGAGAAAATGCTGCAAATGCTGCCAAAGATGGTGGGGTGCGGCACAGGCACAATAATTTAATCAAATTATCCATCACGTACACTAGTGACAAACAAACTGAAGTATTTATTTCTAACAAATACTACTTAATTTTTTTTAAGACGTACTCTGAGACTTCTTCTGATGAAAAACCCCAGCCTATTTTATCGTATTTTGCTAAAGGACAACGCTGCATGTCTAAATTTAAAAATATTAACAAAGCTCAAATAATAATTTAATTTGATGTTTACATGATTCAAAGCCACTTCAACACCTCTGCATTTTCAAGCTAACTTCTCTGAACAGGATTTTGGCTATTGGGAGATGAACTGTTTTAACAGAAATCTGTTTAAATCTCGAAGTTACTGTTGTTAGACTAACTTTCCCTCGTACCAATATAAACAATGCACAGTCAGGTCCACTCTTTTAAGGTGGGTTTTACTCTTGTTGTACCTTCATCAGGCCCATTTATTCTTTTGTTCATTTGTATATTCCTACTATTAATGGACTCCTCCAAAACCACGGGAAGGAATGAAAACAAGATGAGGCAAAAGAGAAGTTTTACATCAGCTCTCTCCACAAGCGATCTCTCCAAGTTTAGGTCTTCTGAAGTTCTAAAACAAAAATTAACTACGGGAGCCCACAGCCTAACCAAATTTTATTAAACATGGTACTTGAGACATTTGTCCTTCTACGTTCTAATGTTTCTGTTTGTGTAGGCAAGTTGCCCAGGTATGCATTTATTTGCACCCAACAAAGTACTGTCATTACTGAGAATGAATGGACTGAAAAGTCTTGTAAATTCCACAAACCTGTTTTCTGAATTCCCACAGAACTATAAAAATGTGATACTGAAAACAGCACAGAAAACAGGAAGCAAGTGTCTTATTTCATTGGGCAGACTCTAATTTTGGTTAGCTTGTTTTTGTAAACTCCTTATCCTATTGATCCAACTCCAGTGGAGCAGCTAAGGGCACATACACACGATGTCAACAGCAGTATCAGGCACCTTGTGAATACAGAGGCTGCCAAAAATTAAACAACATAGCATTTAAGACATGCGTAATCAGCTGATGTCTTGTTTATACTTAACTTGGACAATGGGGAATATTTTTGGCAGAAGTGTCTATTTGCAAAGATAAAAGGAAAGCAAACTAAATTAATTCCTTTTAGGAGACAATGTGCTCTGTTAGCCTCAAGCCAGAAACATCTGAACTTTCATCTTAGCTCTGGCAATGATTCTGGATGTGGATTCATGCAGGAATTTTTTCAGATATTTTTTTCTCAGGGCTACTTAAATATCCCATTAATATCCTTTAATAAAATTAATACAAAATAAAGAAGTGTTAAGTCTATTGATATTTTTACTCCCAGTGGTTTATGTTTCCACAGCTAGATTTTTCTTCTCTTGATGCCAATTTGCCTCAAATCAGACTTAGGATGATGATATGGACTCAAAGCTGTAAGGGAGATAAGGCTTTCCTACTTCCAGAAAATGCAAGTTGTTACTTTAAAAGACATATTTAGACTTAATGGCTGTCAAAAAAACTTTAAAACCTCAATCTAAGTATGAGCTGATGCCATTAATCTTCAGACAATATAAAAAAAAAAAAAATCAGCCGTGTAGATACTGCATCTTGTTTCGAGCACTGATGCTAATTATGCCAGTGCTGATAAATTCAGCACAAGCACTGTCTTCTTTTGATGCAGAGATGGCTTAGTGCAGTAGGATACAAATATGAGAACATTAAGCTTCTGCCAAAATCAAAAAAGGAGGAAAGTATAAAGCTGTGTCCTCAAAATTCTAATTAAGAAAAAGATGAATTTCCTTCTCGGTTCTGGAAACAGAAAAGTTCTTTTAACAATAAATTCAGATAGCAAAAGCCTAGCCTTTCCTCACTTTCATTTTTAAAACCCCTGGTTCCTGCCTGAACAACTTCCCCAGCTCACACCTTCTAGGTAGGAAGTTTATTGCAAATTAGGCAGAAATATATGGTTTACAAATAGGATTTCTACATAACTCTAAAAATCTCCACTACAGCATCCAGACTTAAAAATTTGCATAGTGATGAACATCCTTAATTAGAACTTCGAGATATAAAAGCAGCTGGATGATAAAACTTATCTCTAGCTGATGTAAAAAACGTAAAAGACCTAGGAATTTTTAAAACTAAGGTCCTGGTGATATTTTCAAATGGTCATCAATATTGTAAGTAAAAATGAAAAAAAGAGCTGTCTGAGTACACAGAACTGATCCCACTGAAACCCACTGAGGTCTTCCTTCCTCAAAGGATCATCAAAACAAACAAAAGGGGTTTTTTATTATTACTCAAGAAATTAGAAAGCCCTGATAAGAGTTTGGAAAAAATGCAGTTAAATAACTTAAGACATTATTTAAGCATTGCTATGTTGAAAATCTGCATATTCTAAATGTAGACAGTTCTATTCAATCCTATGCCATCCCATCACTTTTTGGAGGAAGAGATATTACTACACTCACTCAATTTTAACAGAGATAAAACGTCTGATGGAGTTTACTATGCCTGGAACATGATTCTTTCAGATAGTTTTAATAAAAGTTAAATTAGTATCAAGAAACCAATTTAATTAGGAAGTCTTTATTATGTTACATACTAAGTTTTCATAAAATTTTTTCTAGTAAACAGCTTTAAAACATTGAGCCTCAGCTGCTAAAATGAGCACACAGAGAAGTCAATTTACCCGAGTCAGTGTTAGTCATCCTTTTTAGTGCATGGATCCATTTGCAGTTTCTCCAACAGCAAAGGCACGTTAACAAACAGCATCCAGCACTGCCAGCTCCTCCCTGTCCATGTCTGCTCCTAGCCTGCCCTTTCCCATCCCAGCAGCAGTCCAGCGGTTTGTGCTGTTTGGCTCCTTGCTGGTTTCTGAGAACTGTGGCAGGAGCCTTGTCAATGGGGCCTCCAGAGAGTACGTGTCCTGCACGGCCCCTGTGCTCAGGGCCAGAGTAAGGGACAGGGACATGGAGACCATAACAGTGTATCAGTGACATTTAAAGGCACATGTGTGGCATTCTATCTGATTAGAGTGGCACACTGACCTGGTAAAGTTCTACATGAATAAAAGCAAAGATCACAAATATTTTGTGCAAAGCTACTGTTGTTACCAATTTTCTGGTCTCCTCTCTTGCCTGAAGCACTTCTGTAACTTCTACATCAAAACTGGAGTGATTACCTAAACTTGTGCTCCTCTGTTGATCCTTCACCACCACTACAGGAACTAAATTTCTACTTTGCAAACCTTTTTTTTAAAAAAAAGATAGGGGGAAAGTAGCTATATAGGTGTAACTTTCCAGAAAAAAAGACAATACAAAGAGTTCTATTTCTGTAGAACTCTTTACTAGTGTCAATTGTCAATTGCTGGTAATTTTACCAAATTTCAACCATTTGGCTGACTCAAACAATTTTTTTTTTATGAAGTGCAATTGTTTCTGAGAAGGAGTCTGGTACAAATTTGATTTTCCTTCAGCTGACTTTGTTTCCTAACCGTGGCATTTAGGAGGTCTACTAAGCACAAATTTCTTTGCATTTGCTCTTCCTGGACCACTGGCCTGCAGGCACCAGGACAAGCAGCAACTACCAGGTTCTATGTGCATTTGCCAGTTGGTATCCAGGCACATGAATATAAAGAAAGCAATCAGACTGGCATGCAAAAGAGCAAAGAGGAAAAGAACAGAGGCAAATCCTGAGAGTAAAAACAAAGAGTGTGATTTGTGTAAGAAGCCAGCGCTCAGCCCTGCACTGGGAGTCTCAGTTTCTTTTCCACATTCCAGGTCTGTGCTCTTCTGCTGCTACTCACTAACTCTGCAAGTCATGCAGTGCCTGCTGGCTCACACCAGGGCTGACACCAGGAATAGAAGTCTGTGAAACCAGCGATTTGCAATGGCGTCAGAAGAGTTCCATGAAAGACAGTACTCTGCCTTTGTTTTATTTTTTTTTTCCAGTTGGAAGACACACAGAAATGAGACAGGAGACTGCAGAAAGAAAAACCTGGTGTTATAACATGTAAAGAGTACAGAAAAAAAGTGCCTTTTGTTTCTACCTCTGTTGTGCAGCTCTCCTGTAGTTATGTGCATGATTTTCTGAAAGTCCAGTTTTCAACGTAACTTAGATCTAATTTACTTCTATTTAACATCCAACTGCATATCAGATCCTGGAGAGCACCATTCTGAACACAGCCCTAAATAACTGTCAAAAGAAGCCAACCAAAACCAGAACTTACTGACACTTGTCAATGTTTAGACAGAAAGAATTTACTGACTAATTATTCTCAGGCTTTTTGCCTCAATACTTCCTTCTGAGACATTACGGTAATGAGCAAAATAAGCCTCAAGTATACTAATTCTGTGTTTGAAGATGAGTCTGAAGAGAATGCATAAAAAAAAAAATCACAACACATACTGAATCCATATAAAATACCACACAATAAATAATTTAGAGAACAGTACATCCTATGTCCTCTGTGAAGCACACTTTTAAAAAAAAATCACATACTACTGTAATTAAACATAACAAAGAAACAGAAGAGACCCAAGTGGATCTGCTTGATTTGGTACTTCCTTAGATCTGAATACGTGTTTTTGCAGCGTTACTGTGTTCTTATTTGGAACACATATATGTATTTCATAAAATGACGATAATGGTGAAACATGAGCAATTGGGAAGAGGAGACAACACCTGCATGACATGTCAACTGTATCTATTAAAATCCAGCAATAAAAGACAGAATAATGTCTTGGTCTGCTGATGAGATTGCTTATCAAGTTTGGTAACTTACAGAAATTCCTTTTCTGTATTTCACTTGGTTGGAAAGAAAGAAAGAGCCAATTAATGTAGCTTGAAATAAGCAGTAAGACTGCCTATTTCCTAATATCATCACATCCTGAAACGGGAAATCCTCAGTAATCTGAAGGGATGCTCACCGTATTTGAGTCATGCCAATCCCCACCAACCTGCAGCCATCTCACCAGGGTGCAAACTGATGGCTGTTCATTGGAATTGTTTACTGATCTTCCACAAGTCACTGAAACAATACAACTCTAAAAAGACCAGCTGCTCAGCAAATGTCCAACCTTTCCTCAGACTAATTTTAAAGTTGAGTTCCAGAACACAGTAAGATGACTCATTAGGAACACCACAAATTCCTTATTTATTTAAAGCAAAACAAAAAAATCCAGTAGATGTCTACAACTGTCAATGTGTTGTCATTGTGCCTGGAAGAATCAGTTTCTGGAGGAAGGCTGAGTTTAGCCTCCAAGCCGATTCTGAACACAGCCTTTTGTCCCAGACCAAAAACAAAAATGGGTTTTACAATGGTCCTTCCCTCTCTGTCCTTCTCCACCCGCAAGCTGGATCTAGTAAGAAGAACTTTTCCTGAAATCATGTAAGGCACCTAGAAGCACCAAACTAGAAATTAAAATTGAGTGGCTTTCATAATGACCAGCAAACATTATTCTGTTCATTGAAGCATAAAGTGGAATAATTCATGTTATAATCAAAGCTGTCACAGCATATTACTAGCAAATTGTGAATCTAGGTTCATCCACCCACAAATATAAATGGAATTTCTTCTTGATATCAAGACTCCAGTGAATAAATTCAACTTCCGTAGGAGCGGCTGAGGTCATTTACATGTAAAACTTTGACATTTTACCCACTGAAAAACCAAACAGAAACAATCCAGTACAACCTGGATAGTCTTCAAATGTTTAACAGTGTAGTAATTACTCTAATTATATAAAATTCCACTATGAAGCTGGGAAAGAGCTGGGCCCTTGGAATATCTGTTCACATTGCAGTTCAAGTGTGAAACATTTGAATGCTTAAGGAAATTTAACTGACTGGCTCTACATAATCAGCAGGTCAAGTGCACATTAAAGAGGAACAGCAATAATCACTTCTAATAAAAGCTGACAAAATTAATTTTTTGGGGAGTCTTCACTGCTATTGTTATGATGGCAGCTACCCTGGGAGACCTGAACCTAGTTTCACCATATTTTGACAAAATAGCTACTTCTTTCATTGACTGCTTCTGTAATCACTGCCTCTCCTCCTGTTCCTTAAAACTGTATTCATAGCACTCCCATGTGCTCTTTCACCCTCAATTCTGCACTGATATGAGTATTATGTCTTGTACTCATTTTTTTGTTGCAAAGCCTCTTGTAGGAGCTGTTACACTCAACTTGAGAATCATGCATCCTCATACAGTCTTCTCTAAATTTAACTAGGTATCAACATGAAAGGAAAAAATCAGGCCCTATCTTCAGGGCCCTCAACTTTTTTCTGAAACAATTCTGTGGAATTCTCAGGCATTTTTGAAAACAACACTGAGTCACGGTTTGTTAGTCCCAGAATACTGAAACTAATCTAGCTGGAATATTTTTATTCTTCAATTCATGGTTTTTTTTCTCCCATCAGTTATGAACTGAAGTTAAATTTAAAAAACCTGTAGCTTAGGTATTAGTTGATGTTTTACATGGGAGTTACATACTGAAAAGAAAAAATATAATGTGCTTCTAATTATTACAAACAGTATTTTAAAACTTTTGAAAGGTCTGAGCTAAGAGTAATTACTGAAAATGAAAATGTTCCAGTAAAAGTAACTACAGTAAAAGGCTGAAATCTGCCACAAGCAAGGTGTTTAAGCGTATTTCACTGAGAAATTAAGTACTACAGGAGAAAGAAACACAGGAAAAAGCACTACACCAATTATTCTTGGAGAAAACTGACACAAAGCAGTGTAAGTTTGAGCTGCATTTTTATTCATATCTGTATAGATCGAAAAATGCAATTCCAATGGTTTCTCTACATGCCCAGTTCTCATGTTATGGAAGGATATGGAACATGAATTCTGCTGTGTTTAATATTCGTCTGATTATATTGCATGGAAAAAACCCCACCATTTTGTGTGTTAAAACACAGAATTTTAAATCAGGACACAACTTCAGTGCTAATAAAAATGAATGGAAATTCATTTTTAGAACAAAATGTTTCTAATGGTCTCTGTGTATTTTCTTAAGTAATCCTGTCTCTACAGTATGTGAATTCATTCATGGACTGAAAGGGGAACACAAACAGTTCTTGGAATAGTGACACAAGCAGCTCATAGGCTTAGGATGACAATGCCTATCAAACAATACCTTAATGCAAAAAACCCTCAAAACCAAAAGCAGATGCTTTTATGCTATATCTTATGTCATCCAACCATTCAAATCAGTTCCTAACGAAAAGTGCCCAGAAACTATCCTGAATAAAACCAGATAAATATTTTAAGTGAATTCATAAGTGGCAATGACTACCAAATAATGTGTCAGAAAGCAAGTCTTCCAGAAGCAAGTGTCTGGAGTTTTTCAGTGAAACTGCAATGCTGTTAATATAGGTTCAGCTGAAATGAACGAAATAGACTGTCAAGCTTCAACCATACATAGTTTTTTTAAAAAAGACTCTAGTTCTAAAAACCCAATCAAAGTTCAGAAAGGAAAAAAAACCCCCAAAAAACAAACAAGCAAACCTAAAGCTCCAATATAAGTTACGGGCAATATAATTGTAATTAATCAGACAAGCTGCATTTTTTTAACTTCAAAAGCTTAGGACAAAAGCTGATGTTAACATTTAACTAAACGTAACAGGAAAACCCCCAAACCTTACAATTAAAAACAAAAAGGGAGTGGTAGAAAGGTCACAAAGACTGTAAAGACATAAAGTTAGAAATAAGTGCACCCTTCGGCGCGCTGGATCAGAAACCTGCCGTGAGGCCATTTCTCCTCACTCCCCTTTCTCTTCCCTCTACTTTTTCCTCAGTTTGTTGCTCACACAAGCACACGAACAGCATCTGTCCCCAAGGGCCTCTCGCAGTCGCGCGTAGGGAGAAGGGCGGGCAACTTCATCACTTCACTTCGTGCCCGACACTTGGGCCAGGGCAGGAGAAGAGAGGGAAGGAGGCAGCGCACCGCAGCCGTCCCCTCAGCGTGAGTCCTGCCGGGGACACAGGGGCCAGCCTGGCGCCGGGGCACCAGCCCGGGCCTATCCACCTGCCCGGCCCGGGGCTGGCCTGCTCCTCCGCAGAGAGGCGGCCAAGCGGCTGCTCCGACCTCAGCACCCGCCCCTCGCAGACCCTGCCCGCCTCCTCCTCCACGGGAGGGCAACTCATCCTGGGGGTCCGCGCTCCNNNCGGTGCCGCCCCCGGGGGGGGCGGCTGCGGCGGCGGCCACGCCGCACCAACAGCGGCCCGAAGCGGCGCCGCGCCGGCGGCACCCCCGGCTGTACCGCTGAGCCCCCGCGCCGCCCCGCGCCCTACCAGATCGTAGTCCTCCTCATCATCGCACATGAAATCATCCTCCATGTCAGACATCTTGGCCGGAGGACGGGCGGGGGGCGGCGGCGGGGACGGCCCCTTCTCCCACAACCCCGCGCGGCGCTGCCCAATGTGGCTCCGCTCCGCCCGGAACCCGCTGCCGCCCGCGCCTCTCCCGCCTCCGGCCCGGGGCGCTCGGAGCCCAATCCGCGCCGCCCCGTCGCCAGCTCCCTCCCCCTGGTAGCGACCGGCCCTTGGCAACGGCGGCCGGGCGGGGTCTGGGCACTGCACGCCGGATCCTCCCTGGGCCGGGGCTGCTGCCGCCCGGAGTGCTCCGTGCTGGCGCCGAGGCCGCCCGCCGTGTGTCCGCCGTGGGCGCTGCCAGCCCGGATCCCCCACCGGGGCTGCGAGTCTGGTGACCGCGTCTCTCTGGAAAGGTCGAGAGAAGTGATCCTGCACCTGTACTCAGCCCTGATGAAGCCGCACTTGGAGTACTGTGTGCAGTTACGAGCTCTACGGTACAAAAGAGATCCGGAACTCCTAGAGCAGGTCCCGCGGAGAGCTAATAAATTGGCCACGAGTCTGGAGATATCTCTCCTGAGGAAGGGCTAAGGGAGTGGGCCTGTTCAGCCTCAAGAAGAGGCAACTGAGAGGGGTTCCTGTGTAAATTTTGGGTGTCAAGAGGATGGAATTGGGCTCTTCTTGTGGTGCTATCCAGTGGAACAAGGAGCAGTGGGCACAAAGTGATGCACAGAAAGGCCAACCTGAACATGAGGAAGAACTTCTTTACTGTGCAAATCACCATGAACCGGAACAGATTGCCCAGAGAGGTTGTGGGGGCTCCCTCCCTGGAGATACTCCAGAACCGTCTGAAGAGAATCCTAGTCCATGTGCCCTGGGATGACCCTGCCTGAGCAGGAAGGTTGGACCAGATGACCCACGGTGGTCCCTTCCAACCTGACCCGTTCTGTGAAAGCTCAGCCTGTTGCTGTGACTGGAATCCCTGCTCAGCTCCATTTTGCTTTACTCAGTGCTGCTGAACAGTTTACGTGGGCTGCATTCACCCTAAGTAAATAATACCAGAGCAGCAGTTTTAAAGGCCTGGACTATTAAAATCCACAGACCTTGCAAAGCAATGGCTTTATAAAGATTTTTGCATGCTAATTTCTCCTGCTGCCTTCAACTGAGTGAGGCAACCCCCCCTGACAGACCAGCTCTTCCTCCCCATCTCTGCAAGGCCTGGGGTTCTCACGGACACCCAGATGCATCTGCAATATTTACTGTGTCTCCAGGTTTTCCTCTTGTTGGTCATTTTATACTGTTACAGTTTGTGACAGTGGGTTTTTGATTTTTGTTCTCCCTACAGTTACTGCCAAGTCGTTTAAAAAACTGTGGTTGTATTCTGCAACTATATTAATGGGGAAATAAATGTTTTACCTCAGAAAACTCACCATGAAATTTGTTACTGTGCTTCCTTCAGTCTGAGCACTTAAAGCTCCCTGAATGGGATGAGGAACAATAAGATACCAAAATGGACAAAGATATACGCCAAAATACTGAGTGAGTGAGCCTGTGAACATTTTTGAAATGCTCAGTTCCTTTCAAGTATCTGCGGGTAACATGAGCCATGAGGCTGCCTGTTGGGAGGGGAGCTGGAGGAACCACACACCAGAAAAAACATGGGAACAGGGATGCCACTGTTCATTTATTATTTTCATTGCACGTGCACTTTGCAGGACCATCGGCAGGAATATGGGAAAACCCCAAATATTTCTTTCGCACGTCGCAGCAGCTTCCCTGTCCCACCTGGCCTGTGTCGGGCGCGGGGCGGAGGGCAAGGCGGCCCCACAGCCGAGCGGGCCGCGGGGTGCCCAGGGCCGAGCACGGCCGGCAGGGCGGAACAGGGCCGGGCCGCCGGCGCTGCCGCCCGGAAGGACGCGGCGTTCGCCTTGCCCCGTGACCGCGGTCCCGCCGGAGCCGCCTCACCCGGGTCCGCGGTGGATCCGCCATGGCGGCCGACAGCCCCAGCGCCGTCCCGGTGCAGCTAGTGGAGCAGCCCAGGTGGGTGGGTCGCTCCCCGGCCCCGCCGCCGCTTATCCAGGGACGGGTGGGCGGTCTGAGGGCGGCCGGGGGAGGTGGGAGGACGGGTGGGCAAACCCGTCCTCGTGCCCCGGGCTGAGGTGTGAGGGGGTGTAGGTTCGTAGCGTCGTGGTTTTTCCTTGACGAGACCGAAGACTTGTCGTGAAGCTCCCGCAGCCCGGGACGCGCCGGGCTCCGGCCCCTTCTCCCACCCACAGCAGCCCGGCCCGCCCTGACGCCCCTCGCAGGGTGGCGCTGGGGCAGCAGGAGGAATCATTCATTCGTTCATTCATCATCATTCCGCCTACATCATTTTCCCCCCAGAGTTTTTGGGGAATACTGATGATTCTCTCGTCCTTTTTGCTGTAAAAGGCCCTGGAGCAGGCCTGGCCTGGCCCGTCCTTGGAAATAGCTGCGGCACGTGCGAGCGCCTGCTCTTTCCCCGTGGAGTTGCGCTCGGTGTGTGGAGCAGAACGGACGCCAGCGAACCTTTTTGCATGCTTCAGCACCGCAGAAGGGGCACTTTTTAAAACGTTGGTTGCTTGCATACGTTTGCCCCGTAAATCCCACGGAAACGACAAGTCCAGCATTTCCAGACTTGGAAGTGTGAAGTTGTGAGGGGTGCCTTTGCTTTATGGCTTCTGACAATTTTCTTGATGAAGGTGCTTGAAATGCAGTGTGTGTATTGCAACATTAAGGCCAAAGCCTGTAAATAGCCTTTCATCAGGCCTGCTTGTAAAACCCACATTAAAAAAAGAGATCAGTCAACACTTAGATAAACATGCCCTCATGACTGCTTTGTTTGTTGTCTCTTGGTACTGACACTACTATAAAAATATCTGTGAAACAAAGCAGTATTCTAAATACCGACACAAAAAGGAATAAAGTTAACACCTAGAATTCTGCCAACTGATTCCCCCGTGGACTGTAATATTATTAATGTGATCTAGAGAAGGGATTGAACAATGAAATGGCAGAAATTGCTTCTGCTAATTGAAATAGTGATATACCAGTCAATACTAGGGGAGATTATAAGAAGGGGAAATCATAGAGAACCTAATACAGCTTTGTAACTGGGCCCAAAGATAGAAAGGTACTGAAAGATCTGTTTAAAAAAATCACAAAAAATCATTATTTTGTAGTTTTCCATTTCAAAAAATCTCACCAAACATTTGAATATATGTAGTTGAACAGTAACACATCCTTTACAAAGTACAAATTAAATAATTGTGGAATTTTCTAACACCTGTTTCTCATTGCAGTCTTCTTAATTCCATTTTGCATTTACTAGGCTTACAGTTCTAGCTTTAGATTAAATGTAGAAACCTTATCAGGGTTCCTGTTACTGGATTTTTGTCAGTAGACTAAAATTTTGCTAAGGTAGTTTCAAAATGAATTACTATCAAATTTCCTATGCTTCACTAAGATAATAGCTTCATCTGTTCTTAGCCCATGCTTTCCTACTGTTCTGCATGACACACTAAAGTATTCCAACTTCGCAAATATCAGGCAGAAGGTTGGTTCTTTACAGTTGCAGGAAATAAAACAGTATGACAAAGTTTATTTGCTTTGAACTTTCAGCAGCACATCAGGCACCTCTAAATGGAAAACCTGAAATACTGTTGCTGGAATCCTGTGGAGTAAACACTGTCATAAGTAATAGGGATAATCTGGAATTTTAGTTCTCAGTGTATATATTTGTATAAAGACAGGGAAATATCAAATATGAAAATTGATAAAAAATCCAGATCTAAGTAGAGTCTTCAATTTTATATGAAGAGCAGAAATAAGCAGTTTAATGTCACTCTTAATGTAGCAGAGAAAACTCCACATACTTCAGAAAGCTGAATTGAATTTGCTTCAAGAAATACTAAAATTTCCTGTCTTTTATGCAAATACAGTCCTCCTAAATGTTTCTAACCTGCCTTTCAGATTGCAGAAACTGAAGGAGATGTTTATATCAAAGTTTGGATCAGCTCCAAAGTTTTATGCTCGTGCACCAGGACGAGTCAACTTAATAGGTAAAAGAGAAAAATTAACCTTATGTTATTTTACTTCATCTGCCATCATGTCTAGTAGTTTAAAACACAGAATGAAAATAATGCTGGTCTTAATTTTATTTTGTCAGAGAAGTTTCTTGTGATAAATAGAAAATAATTTATAATTTAGTAGATTTTACTATATCTTACTATGAACAACTCTACATGGATATCAGCTTTGGAGAAAAACATTAATAGACAGTAGTGATGGTTTTGAAAATTGGAGTAAGTTTCCACCTCATGGTTTTTCTAAAGGCTTTGGAAATCTAAATTAGTTTATGAACCAGCACATCCAGAAAATAAATTAGTAAATTATTTTCTCTTCTACTTTACTTAAAGTTACCAAATATAACCAGCCCTACAGCAATGCACATGATAAAGCCTGAAATGATTCTACCATAATCTCTTCTTTACTCTTCCATAGAGATGTGTCCACAGAACTTAAAGCAGTGATTCACTGGCAGACTGGAGAGTCACAGTTATTTTGTGTTTAGGACTTACTTGTATTTCTGTAGCAGCCTTATTTTTGAGATTTCTCCATCCATGTTAGGATTGTGTTCTCCCTGGAGCTGAGTTTCTTGCATATGTTCATAAAATAATCCTATGCATTTGAAGACGTAGTAAAAGGATCCTGAAAAACAGAGCTGTAAAAGTAAATTAGTTTATTGTGCAGTTAATTTTTATCTCAGTGTTGTGTGAACATCTCATATGGACTAAATAGACAGCATATGGTAACTAGGAATTATTCCCAAGGGAGAGGATGTTTACTACATACATTTTTTATTTGATAGTTACTTTATGTGTTGTATGCAACTGTATTAATGATTATTTTAAATATAATTATTATCTTCTTGGGTAAAGGACCAGAAATTATATGTAGAATGTACAGTTGTATGTACAATTATATGACAGTTCTCATTCTTAGACAATAATCTACATGGTTGGTTTTTAAAAAAAAATTGTAAGCCAGTGTTAAAACATGAACATTTACAAACAGGTGCAATAGATAAAAATCACTAAAGAAAGAAAAGCTTTTTGTGAAGTAATAAGAAATGGAGGAAATGTACCCCAAACTTTAGGTAATAAGAGTTGAAACTACACTAAGAAATTGTCTCATCCAGTAGAAAACACTGAAGCCCTGTAGAAGCCCTGTTACTTCTATTCTAGAAAGAATTATTGCAAGGTATTTTCTTTGTCTGTTTCTTTGGTAGGAGAACACATAGACTACTGTGGTTATGCTGTGCTCCCAATGGCTATAGAACAAGATATCCTGATTGCAGTAGGACCTGTACAAACTCAAGTTGTACAACTGGCAAATACCAATCCTTCATACTTGTACGTAATTAATTTGTTTATTCACTAATTTTTATGAACCTCTTCATGCATTGCAATACAGTTTGCCTTCTCAGAGATCTGTCAGACTTCCACTGCAATACAGAGTCTGATTGTGCAAAACAGTTTATATCAGCAGATGGAATGCCACAGACTGATTCCATGCTGTGTGTATTAGTTCAGAGTAATAGCTTTGCAGCTGCTGTCTCCCACCTGTTTGTTCATATTACTCCTATAAGGCTTCTGATTTTTCTTCTTCCCTTCTTTTAGTTCATTTTTCTCAATATAATCCCCATAATTGGCAGCAGCTCAGTTTCTCGTGGAGAAGGGAGTGGAATGCTTTGTAATTAATTAATGCATAGGTAAGGTAACATTCTTCTGGTCTGGAGAACCTGGGGCTCTGTTTTCACAACACAACAGCTTTAGCAACAATCTTGGCTCAAAAAATCTGTATTCCCTCACTTCCACTTCCTCCACAGCTGTTGTTCACAGAATTATAGTCCAATTTAGGTTGGAAGGGACCTTTGAAGATCCCTTGTAAATAATCTTGTTGGCCTTCTGCTGAACTCCCTGCCAATGTCCTCCATATATAGGGAAACACCAAAACTGGATGCAGTTTTCCAGCTATGGTCTCACAAGTGCTGAACATAGGGAAATAATCCTGCCACTCTTTTCAACCTCAGGCATGTTTTTCTGCCTCCTTGTAACAGACTGATACTTGTGTAGTTGCATGACAGTTCAGATCAGGTCACTCATCCACATGAGCTTTTGTGGACATTTTGCAAATATCAGAATCAGCAAAAGCTTAGTTTAAACCATTTTTATTGAGCCATTGGTTTAATTGGTAAATTAGGTCCTGAAAGCACAGTGTGTGGCAGCACAGGGACAGGAGCATACTGTCCAAAGTGGGAAATACTTGAGCACATATTCCTGCTTAAAGCTGTTTTTTATAAACACATGTTCCAAACTGCTGCCTATGACTAAGACAGTTGAAAGGAATTTGTATTTCCATGCTAAGTATAAATACTCAGAGATTTTTTGAGTATGTTTGGAGTATGTTTTCACATTATACTTGAGCTGAATTAAGAGTGTGCCACTGCCTTTTGGCAGTGGCTTGGCTTCTTTTACCCCTAGTCTCCCTGTACCTGCTTCTAAGATCAGTTCAGCTTCTTCCTTTTAGCAGGTGTAGAGTACTTGTTTGATCTTAAGGTAAAGTGCACTATTCCCCCATTTTTTGCCTGGATAACTTTCTGTCATTTTAGTGAATTGCCATGGACTCAGCACTAAAGCTGACTTGGGGTAAACAGTGGGAACAAGCAGTGGTGAACAGGGAAAGGAAATGGGAGAAGTGCGTGGGACCTTTCCCTTTCTTCAACAGCAACCTCCCACCAGGGCTTAAGCTGTATTGCAAAAGCATTCTGCAAGAGACAATAGCTTCAGAATTACAACAGTTTTGATTAGGAAAAGTTTTTATAACGAACACTAAATAAAGCAGTAATAAAAAGGTAAACATTTTCACTTGGTCTTCAAGCTTTGCTGCATTATATTGCAATTGAAATGGCCTTCTCATTTCCACCAAGTGTAGAATTATAGCCTTTGAATTTACGTTGCACATACTGTCACTATATTTTTACATCTGCCCTGGTTTCAGTTTGAATTCATATGCTTTAAGCCATAAACCAAGAAATGGTCTCAGAACACAGCATTAAGCATCTTGGTTTTGTTGAGACACTGTTGCTTCAAAACAAAGCTAAAACATGCCCATAATTTCATAACAAAGAAATATTTTTCAACACTTTGAATGTTACACCACATAACAAAACTGATGACAGTATGTCTTTTTTTCCCAGCCTGTTACACTTGTAGATTTATGCCTGTGGTGAATGCATATATATAGGCCTTTGGTGAACAAGGACTAACCAGAATCCTCTGTAGAATCACTATTTCCTATTTCATTCTTATTTTGTGAATTGGTAAACTGTGGAACAGTTCTGTAGCACTCTTTCAGTCTGATAGTTCATGTTAACTTTTAGTAGTAATAGGACAGAGAATGAGTTGCTAGAAAAACCACCTATTTGCTTTTTATCATAAATTATCTCAACTGATCTGATGCCTTTTATGTTATTTGGACTAAAAAGGAATTCAAAACTTAAATTCTTTTGAAGTTCTCGATATCTCCCCTTCACAAAACATCTTTGTAATTGAGAAGTATGTGTAGAGAGAGTATCTGACATTATACTTCTCAAAATGCCTTCAGAAGTACCAGAGGATGGTAATTACCAATCAGTTTCTGTCTCAAGACAAAACCTGAAAGTTTTACTTGTTTGTTTGGTTGTTTGTTTTTAAATCAGGATATTTGTACAGAAGACTCAAACAGATAAACTAACAGATTGACAAGACAAGGTTCTGTGAGAAAGAGCCAAATTGATCTCCCAAAAATAAGGATTATTTACTCTTCAAGCAGAAAAATCACCTCAGTCACACCACTTAAAAATCCCATCTCTTCTAATTATATAGAAAAATTGAAGTTTTTATGTCTGTACTTTAGGGAGAAGTAGCATTCTTTCCCAACCATTCTTTAAATCAGAAAGGCTGGAACAGACAATATCAGAGTATTTTTATTTCATGGGTATATTTTTTTCAATATTTTATTTTATTTTGTTATAAAGTTCTTATATTAAACTACCTCCTTTTCAGGAGGATGTTCAAAGGCAAGCCTGAAAATTTACTGATTTAAGATAAAGTGGATATTAGGAACTGTTCTTTAGAAAAAACTGAATATGATAACAAAAAATAGAGTTAAGGATTCTGGGGATCTTGACAGTCCCACGTTCTGTGATTGTGTGAATTATGTCCATATAAAACCTGACAAAATCAAAGCTGTTTTTTTCCTTGAAGATTGCAAAAAAGAGCAAAATGCATTTGAGGAAGTCATTATTTTAATTTATCTTGAGAACCAGCAAATATAGTCATAATATATGTCTTCTTATTCATTGAAGTTTTACTCTGAGAGGGTAAAAAGAATTATGAAGGTTAAATATTTTAGAACTCTTCTTTGAGGCAAAGAGGACTTAAGATTCCTTTTCTCTTAATCACTTTCACACATTACTTTCCACCAACCTTGTTTTTTACAACAATAATTTAGGATTATTGTAGGAATCAAGCATAAACACAGAATTTTTAAATCTTCATTACTTATGACAAGTATTTTCTATTTTACAGATACCTTGTGGGGGGTTTATTTTATTCAAAAACCATAGGCAAGTTGATGTTTTATTCTCTTGGAGATCATTCTAAATACACATGAATCTCAAACTGGAAGAATTTACAGCCATTCTCAAACTTTCCTTGTACTCTTATCTCAATAATCCCTTTCATGTATTTTGTGTTCCTCTACAAAACCTAGTAATTTCTGACACTAGCTTTGTGCAATTCTTTGCTGCTGCTCTGTTGATAAAATCCTCTATGTGGCACTAAGACAGCAGCTTACATGTTAAATGACACCAACCTGATGGGTTTGCACTGTAATTAAGGTTGAACTTGAATGTATAACTGGCAAAATGGCAATTCTAAGTTGATACTCAAAGTGCCTGATCTGTCATGTGCCACTGAGCCAGGAATAGGTTGTGGACTGGGAGTACAAGTGGAGTTCCTCACTACAGTGGGGCAAGCAATAGACCAGATGGATTGTGGGGCCACTTCAACACTGGTCATTGCTTTGAGGGTTGCATAACACAAAAATGGCAGCCTTTAGGTGTACCAGAAGAAAGTGAGCTCTTCAGACATTGTTTGAAGACAATTATATCATAGTAAAGATGCTTTATATTCGTATAACTTTTTCTCCATAGGTAACAGAATAATTAACTGATAAAAACATCTTTTCACTGATGTTTTTTACATTACAGGTTTTAATTAGTGATGTCCTTTTGGACAAAAATAAATCCAGCAAATCAATAACCTGCATAGTTTACTGGGACCAGTGTAAGAAGGAAAAAATCTATCCTCTTAGGAGTTGCAGACTGGTCTCTGAAGGATTATTTCTTGAAACTGGTTTTATTCCTGTTAAATATTTCCAGGAATTCAGCTGCCTCTGTTCATTTTCTTTAGCAGACCTTGCCTAGTAGAGCACATCTTAGTCTGGAACTTTTTAATATTTCTTATTCGATTTCTTGACATTTTCAGTGCCTTTGCTGTTTCTGTGTTGGGCACCTGCTGTCATGACAGCAAGCAGATAAAGTTCCTGTGTTCAAAGGTACAGACTGCCAAACAACTTGCACACCTTGCGGTCTTACACATCTCTCTGAGGCCTCTGTGTGTCACCCATGCCCACTTTGACAGCACTTGTCTGTTCTTTAGGAACATTCAAGCTCACTATTTTTATTATTTTGAAAGGAAGGTGGAGTAGGAATTATCCTGGAAGAAACAAATAAAATATTTAAACTAAATAATTTTGTCTTGTAACATACATAACATAATTCTGCAGCATTAGGTCTGTTTTAGTGAAGTGCCATTCAGAGCAAAGGTAATGAAAATGAAATCCTGAGCAGGAATTACCAGAGAGCCTGAAGTTTATCTGTCTCTAATCAAGGTTTGACAGATACAATTATTTAGATTTTCATTTTTAAGAAATCATGATAGCATACACATACATGATGGAAGGCATCCTGCCTGAATTAAGGATGTCAAAGGCAGCTTAATTTCTGGATTTATTTAATATATTCTTTATACTTAATCAAGAATTCTTATGCTTTCATCTAAAATAAACATATAGAAATGATTGATAAAGAAGATATGTACAAAGATCAAACAAAAAACCAAGCCAGAAAACATTGCATTGAAAACCATCAAACGGGTTTTGTCCATCAGCAGGTGGCAGTAACAAGCCACGTTTTTTCAAACTAAATCTAATACAAATTAAAGCCTCAAGGTTTTTCTGTTTTTGCAGGGATTTCAGTACTAGTGTTAATAACATTCAGATTAACAAAACCAAACCTCAGTGGCATAACTACTTCCTGTGTGGACTGAAGGGTATTCAGGTAAGCCAAATCCATTTAATTTATGAAATAAATGTAGAAGTGAAATACAAGAATACCTATTTACCTTCAAAATGTTTCCCTGCATTCTATAGCTTTTTTTAAACATACAGTTAAGTATTTTTATGTTAAAACTTGAAGAGGAGATATGAGCTTTAAAATAGTGCAGAGCACTATTTTCATCTCTAAAAAACAAATTACAATAGCAAATAATTGCTTAGGGAAGTTGTGATCAAACATTATCAGGATGACATTTCTGTATTTTGAAGTCAAAAGGAATGCTTTCCAATAGAATTAGCTAATTCAAATTTGCTTCGCCAAAAGTTTGGAGGCTTGTCTTTCAGGACATGAAGATCATATGTTAGCCATTTTTTTTCTATGGAAACATTTAAAAAACATGGACTTCCATTAAAGCTGAAAACCTGTAATTTGCACAACAGCTGAGTGAAGCTGACTCATGCAGTAGGCAAAAGAAAATGCAAAAGCCAAGTAAACAGCCTACAGAAGAAATAATCCATTAAGAACCATTACTCATCCTGGTTTTCAGGGTTTGGAATTTGAATGGGATTTTCAGAATGTCCTGAGTTCAGAGTGCAGCTATGCAGGAAGGGGCACGCTTACGGTAAAGGCAGCAGCACGAGCACACAGACATTTTCCTGTCTGCTCACTCCAGGTTTGTCTCTCCTGGGAGCTCGTTTGTCTCCAGGCTGACCTGACGACCCAGCTGCTGGGAAAGCAAGTGCTGGTGGTCAGTGCTGCCCTGGGAGGCGGCCTCAACTCACCATCGAGCCTTCTGGAAATCTCACCTGCTGTTTGCAGGTGAGGCACAGAATTTACAGCCCTTTGAGGGGAAAAAAAAAAGGTGACTTCTCTTCTCGGTGTCAATCTAATGATATTTCTGGAAGGGCAGATGGGATAAACAGTGATGGCAGGTCAGGAACTGGTCGCCACAGCGAGCCCAGATTATGACTAAATGTGCTTTTTAAAGCACATGAAATTTGCCTCAGGATAGGCCATCTGGGTCACCCCACAGGATGATCCAATAGATAAGGACTGCAGACAGCCAAAAAACTACCTCACACCTGCCACTGGAGTCTTCAAAATACAAATTCAGAACAATCAGTGCCATGAATAACTTTTCTACAATTCACAGGTCCTAAACAGCCCCCTGCTCCTATGCATATACCCAAATAAATTACTTATGTGTGCAGTAACATGAGTATTTTCAATTTTGTATTGCTCAGTAACACAGGCATTTAAATTACATTGACTGTAGAGATATAGATTAGGTTTCTTTACAATATATCCTTTCTTATTTTAAGGCTTGCATGACCAATTGACTTTATTTATTTTGCAGTCTGCTACTGAGATTTGTTTCCTAAGGACAAGCTGTCATACTTGAAGGTTAATTTACAAAGCAGGTTTGCAGACTCTAGTACTGGCAGAAAAGAAGCATAAATGGTACAGACTTAAGAAACTCTGAAATACAAGTACTCAGAGGGTCCAGCAGGATAATCTGTTTATATTAAGTTGAACATGCTATCCTTTTGGGACAGAACTGTTGCAGAACTTGGCAAAGTCCATTTTCATTTTTAAACTGAAGTACGTTTTCTATTTAAACATCGCGTGATAAGTCTGCAAGCCTGATTCACATTCAAGGCAATCCAGAAACTGTGATCAGTTTCTGGTTACTCAAGCATTTTCTGTTTATGAACAAGCTTCTCTAGTGTTCGTCATAAAGGGACATGGGCAGCAATAGTATTCTAGATATGAATTTCCTTTATTTGTAAAACAGGAAATTCAAAATATAATTTGAAGTGATGGTAGAAAACTTTAAAGGAGGCTCTTTGTGTTTGCTGATCTCTACCATTGGTATTTATGGTTGAAGTTGTTTCAGGAGAAGTAGTAGAAATCTTTTGAAGGTGGACATTTCTTTATGAAAATGGTGTTATTTTTTTTCTGATTATTGACACTGTAACATAGTTTACTGATGTATAAGTTGCATCAGAAGTTAGCTATTCATATACCCCCCATGTACAGTCAATTGTTTTTTAATAAATACTGCATGTTTGTTTCAAACTAATAGCAGAGAAAAATTTATAGAAAAGGGATTATAAATAAAAAGACAAAGAAACTCAAGAATAATTAAGAGTATGTACATGACGATTTATGACTTCTGGATTAAATGTATTATCTGTGATATCTATCATGTATGTTAGAATATTTAAACTTAATATAGCATGCTAGAGACCATGCCCACTGGTAGGGGTGTCTTTGTGACCCTAAAGCACAGAGTTCCTCAAGTACCATTGTGGTTTTCCCAGTGTCAGTCCTGTGGCTGCTTCAGGACATGAGTATCTGGCTTTGAAAACGGCTGCATGGCTCCTGCTTTCCCCTCAGCATCATGTGGCTCCCTTATACCACGTGCTAGCATTGGAAGTGAAGCATAAAGTGGACTTTGAGCGCTTTGAGGTGCTTAAAACGAAGAGCTGTTGAGAAAAGGACAAAAGTAGGGTATAAAAGGATTGGTAACTTTGTACTGTCACCACGGCAGCTTAAAGCAGAGCCAGTTGCTGCAAAACCCACCCACGAAGCTTGGTAAATTCTTGGGCGTGCAGCCCATCCTGAGTTCTGCTTGGGGTAGTTATATGTTTGTGTACAGCAATTGCAGACATACCTTTGGCTGGAGCCCCACCATTGGCTTTGTTCTTAAGGAAGAGAATGAAAATTTTGCTTTTGCTTTGTTTTGGAGATACCAGAAGCAGGTCCTTGCTTCCAGCAACTCAGCAGAAGGCTTCTCTTTCTAAGTATCAGATAATTCCAAGCCTGAGCCTGTCTGTACTTGAAACTGAGATTGTTTATTTTTTCATTGTTAGGAACATTTTGGTCTTAATAACCCAACTGGAATGAATTGTCTGCTAGATGGAACCATCCCTCCAAGTTCTGGTCTCTCTAGCTCCAGTGCTTTGGTGTGCTGTGCAGGACTCGTGACACTCAGAGCTAATGGAAAAACCCTCTCTAAGGTAATTTACTGTAAAACACGAGAGTGTGAGCAGTAAAATTCTACTTAAAATTAAATATTGTTAATGCCTGTAAACATTAAAACACGATACAATTGTTTTTGCAAAGAGTTGTTGGATATAAACTTAAGATATTGCACAATTGAGCAAACATCTTTGGCCAAATTTTGGCAGGATTTGAATTTGGCAAGAAAACAGGCTTACATTAAAGCTGAAAAAAGGAGCATTATTGTAAGCCTGTATTTTGGCCAACCATCAGGTCCATGCCTGGACCAGATGTGCTATCTGCAGGCCAGGGCTGAGGATATATGTGCTGAAGCATGTGGACCACACCCCCGAGGCCTTTACTCTCTCCCTGAATGACTTTTCATGCCTTTAACAGCAGAGCATCTGTTGGAGGCCTGTGGAACAATTTCTTGATAAATTATATAATCAGCACAAAGTAGAGGTAAAATTCTTCCATCTGACTCTCCTTATTCTCTTCACAGTTTTTTTGGAACGAACATACTTACAGTCCAAAATGTATTCCTCACTTTTAAACAAACATTAGTCTAAAAACAAACCCCAAGTTTGTGACCTGTTAGCAGTACAACTGTTAGTACTGTTTGGCTTGTGTAATACAGATTCCTGGAGGAGTCATGGTCCTTGAAGGTGCCATATGGGAATGAAGTTCTCTCCATTAAAAATACCTGGTTAAGTGAAACTAGGATCTTAAATTAGAACATTGTCAGGAAGAGAAAAGAACAGATCTAAATGTGACTGTTACACATATTTGTGCCTATTGTCTAAGACAGACATTCCCAAATTGTGATACAAAGCCAACTGAAAGTGGCACATGATGATGTCAGCTGTTAACTGTGCTTGTTACAAGCACTTCTCTGAGCCATGAGGTGAACAGATCCACACCGAGAGGGATTTTGCTGACCTGTTGAGATTTCCTTCTCTATGAGGCTGCAGTTGGAGGAATCCTCTCAGCAGTGAGTGCACCATCCCACATTGCCCAGCTCCCAGGGCTGGCTTCAGGAGTGTCAGGCAGGGCTCAGGCAGAAAGAAGCAGGGTTGGTGAGGCAGGGAAGCTTTTTGTATAGGAGGATGTGGCTGCAGTTACTGTCACCCTGACTTGTGCTGGTGTGTGATCAAAGGTCAGTAAAGGATTGGTCACCGCAAGAGAGGTGAGACACGTAGAGCAGTGGTAGATGACAACATGGAATTGAGGATCCTTCATGGATGAATGAGACTGAGGTTAAAGGGTTGGAGATGACAGAATGTGTACCTGGCCTGACAAGAAGCTTCTGGTTTTGTGTAGATGGTTCTACCATAGGTCAGCACCATCTCTGATGGTGGTCACCTCAGGAGCTAAGTTTGGGAACTGCTGATCAAAATCACTGGAGTGCACGTGTTCAGAAATTGGGTATCTGCACAATCCATAAAACTGACAGAGGTCAGAAAGCCCAAATTTTACTAGGTAGTAAAAATCTGTATCTGGAAAACCAGAAGCCAGGTTTTCATTATTCCATTTCTGCACAGTGTTCTTGAGAGAATAAATGATACAGTGTGTATCTTGAGCTGAATTTACACATGGCTTGGGAGCACTGGCCGGCATTATGCCAGATTTGTTGTAAAGAAAGATGCAGAACTCCTTCTGTCATTTTCACAGAAAATTACGGAAGAACAGGAGGAAGACAGAGAATCCACTGAATGTCTTTTCTTCTCCTCATGTGTCCTGTTCAGTTCTCTTCTTGCTAGTTGAAAAATGTGCTGAAAGTTAAGCTTGTGTCTGAAATACAGTTGGACAAACACAAGAGACACAATTGCACATTTTTGTCAGGAAACCCTGGTGTCTGCTGCCATATATTTTGCGCTTGTGATGAAAAATGAGCAATTAATGTACAGATGAGAATTCTCAATAGCCACCATAGGAGCAGTTAAGAACATATCCAAGGTTTTGTGTGCTTGCAGAGAGCAGGCACCTGGTTGTCATGGTTAGGAAAGAAGGTGACAGCTCTGAAGACTGGTTGCTTTTGTCCAGGCTTTAAGTTTCCCTAAATCTTACAAGACAGTAAAAACTCATTCAGTTTTTTTGGCTAATTTATTATTTAGCTGTAGAGACTTCTTATATCTAGCTAAATCTGGAGTCTCTGTTGCCCTGGATTTATGCTTAGCCTTGCAGAACTGCCTTGTATAAGGCAGGGCTAGTCTGAGTATAAATTAGAGCAATCTAAGCATGTGAACCCTCAGAAGTATAAAACGTGCTCTGGTCACTTCTTGCCAGCTCCTAATGCATCCTGTGCTGGTGTCAAGTGGGATCTGTGCAGGATCCAGTCCTGCTGGCTCTGTGTCAGCTCCCCTATGGCAGGGAAATTCTTAGCTGAGCACAAGTAGGGACTTTCCAGATCCTTTCTACTAGAAAGCAAACCAGCACCGTGCATTTTTAAGGCCCTGGATATTTATGTGTTTGTTTATTTTAAATAAGAAATATCACTTTACCCCTCCCATCATTCTTCTTTTTTCAAATGCTTTATAATTGTGAAAGTTGTAAATTGTAGTATTTATAAGTAACAATATTTAGTTATTTTATGGTAATTTTATGAGAAAAGATTGACTTTTTGCCCCTCATTAGTCTGATGGACTTTGCAAAATCTTAGTATGATGGTTTGTAGCAGGAAGACAGGAAACTTTTGGCTTTGGAATCAAATTTGGCTGAATCATAGGGCTTCTGTAGCCAAAGTTATGAAAAATTGACCTTTTCCTGAATGGAACATTTATCTGTTTTGTTTCTGTGAAACTATTTTTATGAGAATATTTTAGTTATATGCTCTTTTTCCTGATAAATGTAAGTTTAAAATAGTTGCTGTAGAGTAAAAGTTGTTGAAATTTAGAGCTTTTATGAGCTAACACTTCCAGTGTGAGGTTTGGGCCTATGAGATTAAGAGCCAAAACCCCACAAAATTAAAAAACATTGTAAAAGCATTGCTAGAATTTCATGGTGGCTAACTTTAAAAATAGCAATTTTTTGACATTGAAAACAAAATCAGAAAAAAAACATGCTCTCACTAATTGTGTGTAGCAGTCTGCAGTAGGGCATTGTTTCAGTGTGCATACAATATTTTTTTAAAAAACCCATCATACACATACACAATAGTTAGGGGAAAATACCAGTTCAAGACAATTCAGCCAGATGTGCTGTGCTAACCAGTTGCAGCAGTGCAATAGCATTCAAATAACAAGATGGAAAATGTAGAATGTGATCTTTAAAAAGAATCCATTTTTCTCCTCCGAACAGGATACTACTCTAAGGCTGTGTTGGCATCACTCAAACAGCAGCAATGCTCAGTGTTAGTAGTTCTTGATTTTAAAGTGGTTTTTATTTCACTGTAACTAAATCAATCATTTGTATAACTTTTCCTCAGGAGAAGATACTTTTTGTAAAGGAAACATAGTAATGCTCTAAACTATCCCAGCTTTGTGTTTCATGGTAGGAATTAATGAGTACAGAAAATCACTTAGGACTGAGTAACTAGGTTTACTTGAAAGATGTGATGATAATGTTGCTGTCCGAATGTTAGATCTTGTGAAACTGAGGTCTGTTCAGCCACCTTAACATTTTTTCTGTTACTCAAAGCTGGGTAGCTGTGCACATACTTATTGGGAGGAAGAGATCAAAAAGTGAATAGGGTTTATCTAATTTAATGTGAAACGTTGAGCATAGGAAGTGGAATCATATTTGGCTTAATCTAGACTGAGAAAAAGCTAAATCAGACAGAGTAAATAAAGGACCTAAATCTAATCTGTAATGGCACAGTGTCCATTGGCTTCACTTTTCCCAAACTATGGCTCAGATGAATTTGAGTGTGGGTGTTAAACATTTTTAAACAGTATTTCAACAGTTACTATACCTGCTAGTGTCACTGATTTCAGTGGGAGAATACACAGGCCAACTGGAATCCTTTCTACTTTGTTTCTGAAGCCTCAGGAAAGTGCTTGAGTTGAACCCTTTACCACTCCTAATCCATAGTTGTCTGGCAAGAAAATCTGTGAGTATCCATATTGATAGTGTGACTTCAAAATGAGTGCTGACAGTACTCATTAGGATTGGTTTATAATTTATTTTCCTTAAAAAATATCTCTTCTTATAATTTATTTTATTGATCTATCAAAAATCTTTGATAGATGCATGCTCAGGTTATTTAAGTGAGAAACCAAATAGTTTACACAAAAAATGGCACATAGGTATTGTATTTTAAAGTACTATTAATATGGAGAAATGCTAAAGTTCCTTTCTCTCTGTGGAATTGAAAAAACAGGGTTCTTGTTAAGCTTGACTATGTGTGTTTGTAATCAAGGGGAAACAGAGTACTTTAGAGCAGTGGTAATCAAAGGCTATAATCTCTCATCAACCAAATTGATAACCTTCTATTTGAGCATGTTAGGGGGCAGACAAAGTCAGGCTAAGATTGCTGTGCTTATGAGGACATCCAGATACTATCTGACAAATATATTCCCATTCTGGAAAAAAGTGAGCATAATTACCTTGCAAAATATATATGAAGTTCAGCTAATTGGGATTTTATGTGCAAACTGGAAGCAGATGGTAACTTTCAGCAACCTATTCCTAGTCAAGATGAGATGTTAAAAATAAAGGCATTCCTGGTAGTAAAAATAACCTCAAAAATTTGGGCATCATTTTATACCATACTAAATGAAACATAGTACCTTATATTTCAGGAGTTATTTTCATACCTATATATATATAATGTGCACAGATTGGAAAAAAAAATGGAAATAAATGACAGTCTAACTAGAGTTGAAATATGTTATGTGATGGAGAATGTTTCCTTCTTACTGTAAAACACTTACCTTTATCTATAAATGTTTCTTCTGCATTTTCAGTCTTGTGTATTATGAACCAAACTCTGTAGAATTTAATAGAAAATCCACACTGCATTTGCCATTAAATTACCAACATTATCTGTTGTAAAGGAAAGCAGCAGACTGAGTCTGACTTTTCAGATTAACTTGCCGAAACATTAAGGAATGTTCATTGGAGGAACATTACTGTATTTCCATAGAGGGAGTAAATATATGCACAGCACTTTTGGCTGAATTGACATTTAAATACTTCAGTTACTTAAATTTGCATGCTGAAGAGAATTCTGGAGCACCGAAAACGCCAGTGCTAAAAATAACTTGTATTAACAAATCATTTTCTTCATGGAGCTTCGATTCATGAACAATAAAATTTAAAACAAGAAGAAAACTGGGTGGTTTTTATTTTAAAGATTAGTTACCATTACTACTGCACTATAGTATATAGAAAATCTAGCACACTTAACTTTGGCCAAAATGAACTACATTAAACCACTGGGCAGATGTAATTTAATACTATCATTTTATGGAGAAGATTGCTTTATTTTGGCCGCTGTCATTCTGGATTTGTGTATATCAAGTTTCTGTGTAATGTAGGGTGAGCTGTTCCAAAAAAATACTAAGCAACACTAATTCTGTTTTACTAACAAATATTTGCCTGTCTCCTACTCACTAATTGTCTTACTCTTTTAAGGGGTTTACTCTTACACAAGTTTACTTCTTTGAAGGGCTGTGTGAGATTGAAAGGGATTGATCACTGGTTTGGAACATATTAACAGTGACAGTTATATAGGGACAAATTCTGTCACAGTTTACACACTGTCCAGACCCATTATTGCATGAGTGAAAATCAGAGCAGTTGGCCCTTGCCCTCTTTGTGAGCAAGAGGACTATTAAAAGTGAAACCTCCTTATCTGTCCTCACTCAGATAATTCTTTAAGTCTCTATTTTTAGGATTTTTTTTAAATTAAGTGATCATCTGTTCACTTTCATTATTCCTAGGATATCTAAATACCTTTCTACATTTAGGTATTCATGCTCATTATAATTAACATCAAAGTGATAAAAAGTAAAATAAGTGATGGGGCAACAGAAAATCAAATGAGCTGTATGGGGTGGTTCATAATCTATCAGTTCTTCAACTTGAAAGACCAAAAAGACTCAGTTGTAAATCTAAACCTGAATTTGAAGTGTTTCATATTGAAATATAAGTAGAGAAAAGTACATATTAGTGAAAAGTATCATGTTACTGAAAACTCACTCTTTCCATTAAAAATCCAAAACAAGGTAACATGATGCAGAGCCACTGATGAGTTCTTATTACAAGAAATCTCTCCATCTAGAGTAACTACACACAAGGCAACTAATAATAAAAAATCACAACCTTTCTTTATCAGACTAAATTATATCTCCACTGATATGATTTCCCAGATTAGACATTCTGCATTCTGGATAGGAAATCTTGTGACTCAGAGATAAAACTGATTTAAGTGGTAGTAATTTCTTTCTTTGTAACCCAAGATTGACTTGCTCCTTATCAGGCAGAACCTTAAATTGTTTCAAACAAAAAGCAGGAGTAGTTAGTAGAGTCTTAGATCAAAAGCTAGCCTAGGTCTGCACAGGGGGGCCAGTTGCCTGCTAGACAAACGGGTGTTACTTTCTGCAGTAGGATACATTCTGGACAGACTTTGGAATTAAGCTTACCAAATGAACAGCCTAAAAAATACATTTTGAAAATTGTTAGCGTTAGATATTTCCTAGTGCTCCAACTAACATTGTCTAAAACCTGAGAGCAGCTTTCTTAAGTAATTAATTTACATACATTTCTGAATGCTTAATTGTTTGTTAGTGAATTGTATGTACTGAAATTCTTCTCCTAGTGATGTGGCTTTGTATTGTTTTAATTATGGATATTCTAATTTATTGTGTTGCATAAACAACAAAAAACCAATGTTAATATATCATGAAACTCATCGATTCTAAGCATCTCCCATGGGAATACAGCCAACCTGGCATGTGTACTTGCCAACAGCTATAAAAGTAGTGTTTGCGTGGATGATATTTGGTCTGACATTCAAAAGCTGCAATATTTAGTGTTTCTTGACAGATCACCAGGGAGATTTCAAGGTTTTACTCACCTGACGGTTACTGCTGCTGTCACACTACACTCATCCCTCCTCCTGGTTCAGAGGCTGAACAGAGTGAGGGTGTGAAGCAGCTTGGGGTACTGCTAGAATAACTTCAGGTATTTTCAGTTTCCATCCCAGCTGCCCCACTCACTGACCTCACTACAGTCAGCAGAAGGGAACAGTTTGCTTCAGCCATGTCACTGCCAGGTTTAAACAAAGGGACTTTGCACAGGAGGGGCAGACGTGGTCACATAATTTCTCCTGATGACTCCGGTATCCAGACAGTAACCTCAGGGAAAGAGGTGGAATAGTAGTGCTGAGCTCTCGAGGTTGCATTACAACGTACTTAACACTAATTAACACACATTTGATGTGACTCATTTGTCACATTAAAATTGCAAATAATGCAGTGACATTTTCTCTAAGGTGTCTAAGAAAAGCTGTAAGTCTGCCTTTCTCCTTTCTTACCCACCAAGATAGTTACACTGAAAAAGATTCAGGAAAAAGCCACATGGAATCATTAAAAGGTACAGAATGACGACCATAAAAGTGTTAGGACTCTGGAAAAAATCACTTAAAGGAGGAAGGGACAGAGATCCATCAAATGATGAATGTAATTGATGGAGTGGATGGGAATCAGTTGTTTGTTGCCCCCTCAAGTGTTTAGAGCCAGCAGGTATGAAATAAAGCTAGTCAGGTACATGTTAATATTCAACAAAAGGATTCTTCATCTGACAAGGTGTAGAAGTCCTTGTTCTTTGTTCCATGGATGATCTACATGTTAAAATTATGCATGAGTTTAAAGGGAGTATGGACAAATTCATATATAAGGAATCCATTGTTGGTAACTAAGGGTGCAGAACTGACATTCAGCCTAGGGAACCCTCTATCAAAATATAAAGTCTTGGGGAAATAAGACCTTTACTTGGCCTCTGGTCCATACTAAGAGCCCACTTTCAGTTACAAGATACCAGACTAGAAGTAGCAGTGGTTTTATCCACAGAGGCTGCTTTTATCTTCATATATTCTATATTTCTATTCTGACTCAAGTCTTTTAATGAATTTTATCTAGCTGACAATATGTTACTTACTTATGGTCATGTGCTCAAGCACATGATGGGATTCTAGGGCTTATTCCGGGCATGGTCAGGAGAGGGACTTGAAGATCCTTGGGGGTTCCTTCCACATCAGGATATTCTGGGATTCTGTGATTATATGGACTTCCCTTCTTGGCTAGGTTGTTGGGTTCTTAGGGTTTTTTTTGCAGGAGGGTGAGATCAAAGGAAACATTTCCTGATGTTTGAGCTTTTTGAATTACTGTGTTAAATATATCACTTTGCTTGTTTAACAATGTAGATGACAGCTTAGGACTTACTGTCTGCATGATAATCATAGTTCACCTGGTCTAGTTAGTCTTGTTGGAACAACTTCCTGAAACAATTATACAGAATTTATATTATACAGGGCAGTAACATACATAGACCTCACAATAGGTGAACTAAGGAAATTTTTAATTTGTCTAAGTAATTTTTGTGTAGAGTCATAATGTTACTACTCAGACCCATTTAAACTATGATTTTAGTATCTTTCTGTTCCACTTTTCATTGTCATCATATGAATAAGATTCTAAATCCACCCTGAAACTGTTTCCCTGTGACCCCATTCTTTACAGAATAAGCCACAATACTGGAAATAGAGAGGTTTTTGAATTCTCATTTCAGCTTTGTGACTGATTCACATGACTTTGAACATATCAGGTAAGTATCTGTGCTGTCTCTAAATTGAAGATAACAGCAGCCTTACAGGAATGCTTTTAAAGTAAACTATGTAAAATTCTATGAAGATTTAAATTGTGATTTACTAGTATTTTTGAAATGCTTTAGGGAAGGAAAAGCATGCTAATGAGCCTTGGGTGCATAGAACTAGCTATGTTTTGTGGCTGGCTCAAAGTGATCTCTCATATGAATCAGAATGTGTGGGATGCAAGTGGGGTCTGTGTGCAGATGGGGTTTACTCATTCTTTGTATTTTTCATGGTGCTTCATGAGGAGCAAATATCTGCCTTCACTGAATTCAGTGTGAAAGCCTGTTGTAGGACTTCTGCAGAACTCAATAGGGCTAATATTGTTCATTTTATACACTTAATAATTGTATCTGGAAGTCTACCAAGGAGTGTCAGGCCCCCTCTAACCTACCAGCCTGACAGGTGGTTCTGTGGTGTCGCCTGGGGTGCAGTCCCAGGAACGTGGCTGTGAGAATGCTCTGGGTTGCTTCCCTGCAGCAACTGCAGTGCATCCAAGAGGAAGGTGTTCCATACCCAGGTATTGTTCAGGCTGACATTGGAGATGTTGCCAAACTGTGCAGTGAAATCTGGGATCCAAGAAGCTCTGTATTTTTACAAGTCAGATATACGCTGAAAAGATATAAATAGCAGATGATCCAAACAGTCCCTGCCCTAAAGAGCTTCTGAGTGTTGCAAGTTGAATGGAAACAAGGCATTGCTCTGACATAGGCAAAAGCTATTTCCTTTTATTACATGGTTCTCACAGACTTTTTTCCTTAGAGATATTTTCTGTGGAAGCCTAAACTCTAAGAACTTGTGTAGTAAAATGTGGGTTTTTTCACTTTCTAGTAATGAAGTCACACATATTTATAGCATTATCATGTAAGAATTCCAAGTAGCAATTACTAATTAGAAAGAAGGGGAAGATACTCCTTATTTTACTGAGGAAATGGAACCGTGATGAATTAGAGACTTTCCCTGACTCACAAGAAACTTATTGTGGACCTAGAAATTGAGCCCAGACTTCCTGAAATTCACTTCACTGTTTCAGTCATATGACCATCCTTTTTCAAGGATCAAGTATGTACACCAGGCTTTCCAATTTAGTCTTCACATTAGTTTCCAATGAAACTTTGCCCTTTCACTCATTTTAGCAAAAAGGCAAACATTTGCCCACTTGTCCCAATAGTAAGTAGAAACTGCTCTCTGTACAGATGACAATTTCCTCTCCATTCACATGCTTCTCATCCTAGTATTAAAGGCCAGCCTGTGTCAGCAAGAGCCTGTTTAAATTATAAACCAAATAATATTTCAGGGATGCCTTGGGCTGTCTTGTGGAGAGGGCTCTTTGCAACCCTTGCCAGTTACTACTTGGTGGTCCTGCCAATCCTTGCTAAGTTTCAAAACAGAAGTTGCTCAAGCTGGAGCAGCACTGCTTGCCTGGCATACACAGCTGGACAGCTGGAGAGCCCAGACCGAGCGAGGCCCGGCGCTCAACCAGGCACAGCTCACCAGACCTTGTAAAGGGACAGGGGAGTCACACTGTCCTAATTGTTAACATTCCTCCTCTGCAAGACTTCTCCTGATACTCATTTAATAAGCCCAGGCTCATAAAGTCTAAACAATTTAGGCAGTCAAGTGGTAGCTGATGTGTATGTGGAGATAGAGATGCAGCCAGACTTCTTGAAGAGTGAAATGCCTAATTTCTGGCTTTGCCAAGTTTTATCTGGCAGTTGCAGATGAACTAATACCTCAGGCAGCTGTGCCCAATAATGGAATTTATGTTGTGAGTACCTCAGGAGCTGTGCTTCAGGCCAGGTTTGCACAGCCACAGCTCCTACCTGAGTGCATGTGACCTGCCAGCGTGGTCTTCTCATCCAGTGAGTAATACTCATAAGCTCCAGTCTGAAAGCTCCTGCCAGTGGCAACAAAAATTAGGGATGTGGTATTGCTGTGTTCTCAGAAGGACAAAAGGCAGGTTCAGCAAAACTGGCTGAAACATGCAGGCATTCCCACATTGCAGCAGCAGTTGTTTGTAAATAGGCACACCTTCATATGTAGAAAGGAGTGAGCATCTAGAGCTGTGTGTGGCAGTTTGTTATTTTCTGTAGAGCTGAGTATTTTAGCATTAAATGGGAAAAAAGCATCATTACATTCATTACAATTTCATTCAGAATTATTTGCAGCACATGGTGGAGCAGGGAGATATGGTAACTAGATGTTAAACTTTCATATATGGGATGAAGAGATGTGAGGTTCAAACTGGAAATGGGACTTCCAAAGTGGACATGGGACAGGGAGGAAAAACTAATTTTGATGAACCTGGGAGATGGTTTTTGTTAAAAAGAAAGTGCACCAAAATGCATGAAGTTTCTATAGTTTCTCAAGAAAAATAAAAGAAACATTATTTCAGCTCATTTAAAAAATACACATAGGAAAGGCAGTGCCAAAAAGGAGAGTATTTTTGCTGATTGTACTTTCAATGTTCTCTCATTAATGGTCTTTTTCTTCTAAGAGGTCATTTACTATGTTTGATTCAGAGATTCACTCTGCATAGTTTTAGAGTAACTTTGTTAATGTTCTTTTGATAACTTCTGCTTATCACCCTAAGGCTTATTGGCCATAACTGCATTGTGAGCTGAGTAAATTGGTTAGTCCATTTGCAAACAGTTCAGCCTGATTACACTCATCTAAGCACCAATTCTACAGCTGTGTCCGTGGGGCCATTACAGGACTCGAGCAAGCAGGCAGGCACCCTGCACATACCTCTCTCAGCATGGTGATTTACTGCCTCTATCTGCTGCCGTTTACAGCTGTGTGCTGGCTAATGTCCCTGTCTTGCTGCTTAGCTTGTTTCAGTCCTGTAATGCTACATCCTTACTGTGGAATCTGAATCTGACTTAGCCAGTAGACTGGGAAACAGCCTATGGCTTTTCTAAAGTTCTTTTCCCATTTTCCTTGTGGTTACCTTTGTGCTTAGAAAAACAAGCTGGTAGGGGTCACAATAGGTGGACACAAATACTTTCATTTTGACCCACTTCTTTTTGACTAGTGTATTCTTTGACCATTTTCCAAGACTTCTCTTGTGTTTTGTTTTGACTTGGCCTGATAGCTGAAAACTTTACTGTTAATTATTATTTTTGACAGTTACGACAGTGATATTTCACCCTCCCATACCTGCAGGTATTAGAATGCACAAAGATATGCCTAAAATGTCACAAAGAAATGCACATCACATATAGTTATGAATTAGTTCAGATAAACAGAGTACAGTATCTCAAGGAGATATGACAAGCATCACTGACTTCAATATCTTCAGTGAGAAACAGTTTTGGAGTAATTTCTGATTATGGAGTCAGTACGTTAAAACAATATGGAGTAATAACTCGCCATTTTTCACTAAGCTGAGATTCACATGTTGATGGATTCAACTAATTAAATCAATAAAATATTGACTATTGGGATGGAAGGGTTTGAAGTGCACAAGGAAGGTGGGAGGAGGACAGCTACAAGAGTTAAGTGTCTTAACAAGGATACTCTGAAAAGCATTTGGCCATGGTGGGTCCTCTGGAGGCTGAGTTATTGGTTCTTTTTGGCTTCAGAACAAAAGGGAAAAGGGGCCACATGACATCCTGGTTGATAGCAGCTTACACTGTTTGATGTGTAAGAGATAATGGTTTCAGAACTCTCTCATTGTTTCCTTTGTTTTCTCACTAATTAATATGTAAACAGAATAAAAGTATTGTCCTTAACAGTGGCTGAAGGTTCACAATTTAATATTTTTTCAGGTGGAACTTGCAGAAATTTGCACAAAGAGTGAACGTTATATTGGCACAGAAGGTGGAGGAATGGACCAGTCAATCTCTTTTCTGGCAGAAGAAGGAACTGTATGTGTACCTTTGTAATATAAACTAACAATGTAATATTAATTTATGCAAGCAAAAAATACCTTCGTTTGTATCTAGCAGAAAGATAAGACAAGAAACTGGAATACCTTAGTAAGCAGTATAAGCACCATTGGTATACAAATGAATCAAGAATTAAATTTACAACTTGGGTACAAATGACAAGTTTGAATGAATACGATGAAGAAAATCAGAAATGGCAAGGAGGAAGGAAAATATATAGGAAAATATGTACTCTAGAAGTGCACCAGGTTGCACTATTAGGCTAATTCATGCTGAACTTAGAATGTGTCCCATATAATGAAATCTGAATGGTCGGCATGCCTCGTATTCAGTGCAAATGGGATAATTATTCCAAAAATGCTTTCTTGAAACTTCTTATAACCAAACAGTTCTAGGAAGTTTTGCCAGGTTCAGTTACAAAGACAATGGAAACTTTTTTTTCTCACCAGTTTTGCTAATTCCAGACAATTCTGTGGCTGGATTTTGATGTAGAAGGCATTTAGCAGTCTTAAACGTGGTGACAGAAGGTGAACTAGCTGTGATAAACAGGACCTGCCAAGTTATGCATGAGTGCTTGCAGTGCAATTTACAGTGAGGTTCATCTGCTGTCCCAGAAGGTGCAACTGTTCAAGCCTCAGACCTGACAAAATACTTTTATTGGAATTAATGTAATGTTTCATGACAACCTTTACTTTCCTTATGATTGTGGCATTATAGCTCTACAGCTTTTGTTCCTTAATGACATGTCTTGGATGAGCTTACACAGAATAAAACCTATTTCCTAGAATTACACCAAACATTTAATGCCATCATGAGACACATGTGTTTTCAATTTCACTTCACCTGTACCTACTCTACACCTTTCCTTCATGTTTATACTGTTAGTAAAAACACAGCTACATGAATAATGAAAGAAGGAAGCAACATTTTTCCCTGTCATACACAGAGATGATCATTTAAGTGGAAGCTTTTCTGATGTATAGCAGTGGTGACCAAAAAGACAAAGAAAACATTAGAATGGATGAGAAAAGGAATTGTGAACAAAGCAGAAAATATCCTTGCTTCAGTGTACTTGTGGCTGAATGCAGCTCTAGCCTCCCATCGTAAAAAAACAAGAAATGTACAGTAAAGGACACTGAGGTTTATCAAAGCTATTTTTTTTAATATGAGCATTGACTGAATAATTTCAGACTTTTCAGCTTGGTAAACAAGAAGCTTTGAGGGTGATACTTTGAAGTCTATAAATTCCCTAAACAAGTAAAGAGAAGGTAAATGGACGATTCAATGTTTTTCATAACTGAAGAACTAATAGAAACACAATGACATTAGCAAGCAGCTTGTAAAAAAACAAACAAGGAAGTTTGGTTTTTTTTCCAAAACATTCATTGTTAAATTGAGAAATACCATACATAGTGGAAGGCAGAAGTTTTAAAAGGATTCAAAAAAGACCTTTGTGGATACGCTAAGAGAATATTAACCTATATGTAGCTATTCAACATAATAGTGAGATGTTTCTTCCAGTGTAAGTATAACCATTGTAATCTTTGCTTATGGGAATCTGGAAAAATATACCCCAAGAAAGGATTGCTTTGTATATGTTCTATTTTTATATTCCCCCTAAATAGCCATTTATGGCTACTGTCAGAATCAGGACACTAGACCAGCTTAGTGATACATTCTGGTCTAATGTAGCAGATCTTAAAGGGTATCTTGAAATGTAAGCAAGTCTGTCTGTCTTGATAGTAATTCTGTGATGAGGTCCAGAATCTCAATGGCAGGGAGTAACACACATGCTGTACATAATGTACAAGCAGATTTGTCATTGTTTATTTAGCACTCTAGCTGCTCAAGGGACTCTCTGGGAGTGAACAATGCCAAAACCAGTAAGACGTCCCTGCTTGCACAGTTACAGTCTATTCTAAGAAGCCAAAGCAGGGCACATGATTTACAACTTATCCCAGTGAAAAACCAGATGTGAATTTAATCTCTTGATTACATTACATCCTGAATTATTTAATTAATGGATGCCTAACTTATTCCATGAAAAGGTCACAAATGTTGGGAACATTTTACGCAGCTTGCATGTGTGAGGCAAGGCAGTCTCATGTCAGAAAGGAGGAAATGGTAAATACATTCTTACATATAGTTTTGTTTAGTTTCTTTGTTTGATTGTCTGTATGTACCAAGCTCACTGTCTCAAATCAGTCCTGAAATGTTGGTACCATACTGTACCTCCGTGAACTAATCTTGCTGTAGTGCAAAATCAGAAGACTGAGGGGGAGATGGACATTGATGAAGGGGCAGGGAATGCGAAGCCCCATGTTTCTAGTGGCACGCACATTAGCTTCAGCCAGGCCTGGTACTTCTCTGCAGATCAAAGTGAAACTGTTGTCTTAAACAGGCAAGAAAAATAGGTTGGGTGGGGTTCTGTGAAATGCTGAAAGAACCCAAAGACCTAATGGAAACATTTTAAAATCCAGCTACAGGGAAGGTTTGAAATGTATGTGTAACTTGACCAATGAGGTTAAACCTCTTTTCTTGCTGTTTCATGTCAGTTTTCTTTCCTTAACTGTCCCTGGATTTTCAAGAGAAAAAACATGCAAATTTGCATTTGATTTATTGAACTAAGTGCACTGTTAGCTAGTAGTAAATTAAAACTAACCATTCATTTTTCTTTCAATAGGCCAAGTTGATAGAGTTCAGTCCACTGAGGGCAACTGATGTTAGACTTCCAAGTGGAGCAACGTTTGTTATTGCTAACAGTTGTGTTGAAATGAATAAAGCAGCAACTTCTCATTACAATATTAGGGTAATGGAGTGTCGGCTGGCTACAAAGGTAACGCATGGCTTATGTCAAACTCTAATGAAACCGTCATCTAAATATGTGCTTTTTTCCACTTCTGACCAGTTGTGTCTTTAACACCTGGCTAGGTGCTACTCTTAGTATAATTTTTCTTTCCAGAACCAGACACTTCCATCTGCAGGAACAGAACTCCTGCCAAGCTTAATGGAAGTGCAAGGACTGTGTCCTTATATAGAAGATTATGTGATTTAGTTCTATTAAATTTATTTTGTATTATATTTCAGTGGAGGAAATAAGTCTATTTTTCAGAAAAAAAGTATTCCTAGTTAGTAAGATAGACTGTTTCTAATTAAAGCTGAATAATGACAAATAATGGGAAGCAACCAGTCTGGTCACATGTTTATATGTGTATATGGCAATAGATGTGTATTTTCTAGGATTTAGAGAACATCCAAGCTAGTAGTTGGAGGCCTGGAAGTAATATTAGAAATGCTGAATAGCAGCATGTATACTAGTGTAAAGTTTAAAAACTTAAAAACTTAAAAAACTTTTAAACCTAAAGTTTTAAAACTTAAAGCCTTGAATCAACCCCCAACATGCAGTGTGTACTGCCAATTTACAGCTTGAAATTCTCTCTGAAATGTAAGGAAATTGAACAGGGAAAATCTAAGTTCTGCTTTAATTCTAGATTTTGTACATTCAGGAATATGTAGATGTAGAGTTTGATTTGAGTTTTTTATGGGAAGACAGTACATTTATCTTTGTTAAGAGTAAATGAGGAGTAAGCATAAAGATTCACTGCAGTTGTACACAACATAGGGTGCTGTGGGAAAGACCAGAATGTGGGTCACAAAGTCTAGATGAAAGCTTTGAAAAATGCAGCATGGAACTCCTTGCCACAGAACATTTGGCCAATATATGATCAATATTCAGAAGTACTTTGAACATCTGTTGGCATCATGATTATAAAAAAAAATAATTTTTTACAAGTTTTAGTGCTAAAAAATAGTTGAAGAGATGATCAGACACTATATATTAGTCAAAATATATTAGAAAATAATGTGCTGAGATATTTTTTAAGGAGGGAAGCTAAACTTCAGATGGCTTTCAAAGTAAGCTCTAAACTCAAGTATAAAAGAAATAGTTGCATTTGAGTTGTATATAAGACGTGGTAAAACAAATAGCATCAATGACCACAGTAAAAGCTATAGTCCCTGAAGTTAGTAAGATTTCTAAGCCATTAGGAAAACAAAGATAAGGACCTGTCTATTTGTTAGCTCTGTTACAACTGATAAATCTCTAATTTGGGATCGCTGATTGACAAAATACATATTTTTAAGGAAGAGCTTCTTTTGTAAACTCATTTCTTTTTATAAGGAATAGAGAGCCTTCACAGATAATCTATTCTAAAAGGCACTGTACAACGAGTGCATTAAGCTGTGAGAGCTTTTGAAGTTACTGTTCCATATACCACACTTTGTGAATTTAATCACAGTTTTCTAAATTGCTTTAAATTATTAGTCTTGTGCAGTAAACTGAAGGGGTAGTAAGGAAACCATCTTTTCTTTTAGATTTCTGTTAGCTATGATGCAATCTCTAAAAATGTACTTTCAGCAGATGCTTGATTGTAAGGAGACTAACAACATACACCTGTCTGTTTTTAAACATATGCTACACAGATGGAAAGCTGCACACACTATAAAAATACATTGAGCCAGGAAAAGACTGTCTTTAGGAAGAGGTCACAGTGGGGTGAAGGAGGGCAGGTATGTAAGTGGAATCAGGGAAGTCTTTTAAGCACCATTAAGCTAATGGAACTATGAACTAACGTGCTGGGCCTTGCAATAATGCTTTAAAAGAAATTCTCATTGTAAGTGCCTTAGGATAGACTTTTTTTTCCCCTTTTCTGCTTTAGGTAACTCTAGAGTTTCGTACTGCTTTATTATGTAGGTAAAGATGCCAACCCAACATATCCCTGCTAGCATTAGTGTAGAACATTTTGATTTCAGTCTGTCCTACAGCAAGTGAGCTCTTGATCATCCTAGCAAATTATCTTTCTTAGATTCTGTTTCTTTCTCTTCTCTCTAGAGAGTCATTCTTCTGCCTTTTTCTTTCCCTTTCTCTATTCTTGTAGCAGCCTCTGAGTGCTCTCCTGCACTCTGTTCCAGTGAGTTGAAGGCTGTTTGTGTTCTGCAGAGCACTCGCAGTCCCGCAGTCCCTCACGGTCCCGAGCTGTCCCCTGCTGGGAAGGGCCCGGGGCTGGGGACCCTGCGCTGTCCCCACTTTGCCCTCAGGGTGGGGTGGGTGCTGTGGGGCCAGCAGTGCCTGCAGCTGCAGAGCCACCATCAGCTCTGGGCAGAGATGCTCCGATGGCATTATAGAAATGTAATGTCTGAGGAAGTGATGTTGCTATAGAAGTATTCCTGGATGCACTCCTAGTCAGACTTTCTTGTATTTATATTTGTCCCATCATTTACCATGTATGTTTTTGTCTCATTTACTTACAGTTCTCCATTATGCCTGTGTTGAACAATAAAGAACAATAAAGCTCAAGAGAATCTATATCCTGGCAGTTAAGAGCCAGCTGCTTGATGTCCATATCTTTAATCCATCTAGTCAGAGATCATCAAGAAAATATCCAGCTGTGGGAGAAGTATTGGGATTAGTTTTTGTACATTAAAGAGATGGGATTTTTTTTCCCATTCCACGTCCATTACAATCTGAGCTGCTGCAGCTAGACTGCTTTCAAAAATAATTTCTGTTTGCCTGTAATACTTTTCCCAGTGCTGTTAGAATCAAAACTTTGCTATAAGCAGGATAGACCTTTCCAGCAAAGCTGTGCCCCCTGGCCCAATGGGGTCAGTTTCCATTTGGAACATTTGACCTGTAAAACCCCAGTGTAGTTGGCTTGCCTGAAATACAGCATCTCCCTTGAAGTACAGAAATGGGAACAGATGTGACAATGCACGTGGCATATTTCTACAGGGGATTATTTATTTAAAAAGGAAGTAGAAAAATTTTTGTTGCCTTATAGAATATTGTTGTTTGTAAATTCTGTTTAACTTCTCATAATAAAGTCCAGGGGATGCTGAATATTTGGATTAAAGCATGAGGAAAGTAATTTCCATTCATTTAACACCTTGAAGGAGATCTACATGCACCATCATACAACATATTTAAGTAAAATGAAGCAGTAGTTTTTATTCTAACCTCAGTAAGTAAGCTAAAATACAATTACATAAAGGACATGGAGTTCTAGGTACTCAGAGCTTTTGAAAAGGAGGCCAGAAGTGACTTAACCAGTCTTTTACAGAAAAAAATTCTCTCACACTGATTTCTGCATTAGGCACTAAATAGTTCTGCTTCTTTCTCTACTACTGAACATATAAAATTGTGTTTTAAATGTCAAGAGAGTTATATATTATTAGAATTTTGTTTTGCTCTGTTGAGCCTCACAAATCTCAGCAAGTCACTAGATGGCACCAAAAGTAGTTAATTTTTAGATACTGTAATAAAGCAAAACTGGAAGAGCCTCTGCAAAAGCAGAAGAGAGTGAGAATCTACACCAGCAGATCTGGTAGGCAGCAGATCTGCTAAATTTCATGCTGTAACTTTGCACAAAACAAAGCAAATACTTTTCAGACATGTATGTAAATCCCATGACTTTTTTAACTCAGAAAATTAAATGACTGCTGAATCAAGACAAATTATTTCATACCAATCTCAGTCCAAACCAGTGCTTATTGAAAAGAATAAAACACACTGGGCAAAATCTTGGCCTTGTTGATGAGAGGTTTGAACACTGTGTAGAAGAAGGATTTCATTCCTTTGTCTTTCTGGACTGGTTTAAACCTTTCCAAACATACAGCTTGATCTAGAAATTTTAAACTCAATTTAAATGGTGCAATACTGGAAATACACCGTGTGCCTATGAACACAGTAAAATGACATTGGTGTGTACCTGCTAATCTTTGTTTTACATTGTAATCTGTTGAAATTACAGGTGGTATGTCAATGACCACTGACGACTATTCATTCTGTAATTCGTAACATCAAAATATTCCACCTTATGAGGAAAGCTGCTTTACCACTTTCATTAGACACAAGGGAGCATCAACACACATTTCAACCTTTCCGAGAAAATGCTGGACATTCTACCTTTCAGGATTCTGGTGTGTTGAAGTAACAACTGTCAATTGCCAAAACATCACAAAGATACACAAAGCATGGTATCATTGCCAGGAGTGGGGAAAGCAGATCCATCTCTAACTAATGAATATCACAGCAACCATGTAGGAATGGAACAAATTCTAGCCAACGCTGTAACATTCCTGTAATGGCTCAAAAGTTCCTTTAAATTGGATGTTAAAAGAAGGTATTTCAAATTTACTTAAAACTCTAGAGCTTGAGAAAGGTTATGGTTATTCTCTCCACAAATCTTATGACCACTTTCATATTTTTAAGGCTATTACGAGAAGAGGTGGTAATGACAACCTCAAATGTTCATCAGAAAATTCCTGGAGCGTATTGGAAATGTCAAACTGAAATGCTAGAGCAAATTCTAATAGTATGGAAAGAGACTTTTAAAGGACTTTTAGTGTTACAACATCATAACACTTGTATAAACAGTTGTCCAGATGGGATTGTAAAAGGTTAGTAAGTGCTTGAAGTAACAAAGTATGTGGAAAAGGATAAATCACTGATCTGGTATCACACAGATAATGCCAGCAGGGCTTTTACAGACAGGGTCTGATTTGAGGTAAGAATATCTGTCATTCACAGACCTTTTATAATAAATATAATTATTGACTGCTCTGTAGTCATAGAAAGTTGGTTCTCATGGTTCTCAATTAAGAAGTGAAAAGAGAAAATGGGCCTTAAAGATACTTATGGACAACTAATAGTTTTAAAAAGGAAAGCATATTTTCTGTTTTCTTTCTTTTTTTTTTAATTTTAGCTTCTCTCAAAGTCAAAAGGCTTGGAGTGGAGAAAAATGTTGAGACTCCATGATGTGCAAACCAAGCTAGGAGTTAGCCTAGCGGAAATGCTGACCATTGTCGAGGAGGTATTACATCCTGAGCCTTACAGCACAGAGGAAATTTGTAAATGCCTGGGAATTAGCCTGGAGGAGCTCCACTCTCAGATCCTTAGTCAAAACATGCAAGATGGTGAGCATATATGAAATGGTGGGGTTTACTGTACAATGTTTGTATTTATATAAAAAATTTATGCATTAATAAGTAGTGCAAGTGGAAGTCTTTCCAGAATACTTGGCTGGAATCTTGGTTGGGAAGTGAAAAAATTGATACCATCATCAATTGATATTTTCATTCCAACTTTTAACTTAAAATAGAACAAACTTTGATTTTGATTGAACTGTTTCTAAAATGGTGGAAATAGCAGATCACTTAACTGGTGTCCAAGACCAGCATAGATGGCCTTGTGCTTTTGTTCTTAACTGATAAATACACGATCACTTCTTTAAACAGGCACTGGGCAGCAACTCATCTTGATCTCTCCTGAAAAGGTTTCTGTCACTATTACTATTTCTTTTTCTTTTAGGAAGATGGTGGAGATGAAAAATTTACTATCTAAAATTGTGTTATTGTTATCTAAAATTGTATATTGTTTTATACCACGCAATCATGAGCATTGTCACACATGAAATGTATCCTGGATAGACATAGTAGGGTTGCTGATAATACCAAATAATAGAGAATTTATGAAATAATTAGTTTGCTTTCATAACAGGTTTCCAATTAAGATCAGAATCTTTCTGTAAGAACTACACAGAATCCTTCTTCCTTGTTTCCATTCTGTAGGCTTAATGCTTGTGTTCTTCTAGAGCCAAATTACATCCTTGCCAGTCCTTCCCAAGACTACTTTCAGGAATGTGTACATTTGATGTATATACATCTGTAATGTATCTATCCATACTGACACTTACTTAAATAATCCATCTATGTGGAGTGATTGTAAATTTTATATATTGACCAAGGACCAGATCCTGAATCTTTAACCTGTTTTGCACCCTAGTGGTATGAGACAGTATGAGACTATCTTATTGTCTGATTACAATGCCAGAAGATAATAAGATGGAATAAGGTATCTTAAACCAGCTCTTTATCTCCATAGAAAGAGTTTTGATAACTTTTTACTGTCTGTACATGAGTAATATATGAACCATGTACCTGCACCCCACAGCATTTTCCTGGGAAATTGCAAGGTTGTAAATCTTACACTATCCCTGCATTCTCCCCTTCATGAAGCAATGCAAGACTATTAACTTACTGATGTTTATACTCCTTATACCTGGTTTATAAAACAAAATTCTACAGTTCTGCAGAACTGAGTTGTTTATACAGGTTATCTTGATTTAAAAAAAAAAAAACCAAAGTATAGATGAAAAATTTAGACATAAAAGCTATAGAAGAAACTCAAAGGAAATTTTATACTGTAGCTCTGAATACCATTTGCAGATGTTTGCTGAACAGAATCTCTTAAACTTGCATGACTGTGATTTCATTTGATAAGACCAATTAAAAAGGATTATGCTGAAAGCCTCTTTGCATGTACAATATAAAATTAAATAACAGATTTCTGTAAAACTTATGCAGAAGAAACAAGACAGACACAGAAAGAATCTAAATGTGCTGGGTTTGTTACACACTATACAAATTACATGTTGTGTTGGCTTTGGAACACCAAAGGCTGTTTGAAGAAAGCATTTTTCTTACTTCCCCTTTACTTTCCCACTCTATTTTAATGACAATGCCTGGCTTGTTCATGTGAGAGAGAGAAAACATACTGTCAAATAAGTAACCTCCGCAGGGAATTTCAGAGCGACGCTGAATTTCTTTGTTCAACATGAAGAACAAACCATAACATTTAGGGGACCTTTTCATGCCCAGGGATCGTTACAAATATTGTTTTGTACTGGCATTGTCTCATGTTTAAGGATCTAAAAGTGCTCTGTATATACTGGTTTAGCCTTAAGTCCAGCTTCCCCTCCTCTACTCCTTCAGTGACAATACTGTATACTTACATAAAGTTTTATCAGTATATAAGGATGACCAGAAAAAAACTCCACATCTCAAAGGAACGTTCTATGGACTGGCTTTGGTCAAGTCCCAGGCCAGGTCTGGAAGCACACAGCAACTTCCCATCCCTTTTACAGCAAGTAGTCAAGGATTTCTGCAGTTCCCCATTGTACAGTCCATTTGTTCCCCATGCTTGGAGAAGTACAGATGGTGTATAAAGCCTGTCTAAACTTCATGCAGTTGTTCCTTGGTCAACTCAAAATCCCGAGTTTAAAGCTCCCTTGCAAATATTTATGCATGGGTTGCACTTGTGGCTTCTGAACATCTCTAGAAAAATATTATTTATTACTTTTTAAGGTGCACTGTGCCATAATTTTGGCTTGGACTGGAGTGCTTCACAGAACATGTAGTGTGTGGTGATTGTGGGACATTAAGTATTTATAAGCTTCACCACAAAAGGATATTCTCCTGTAAAGCAGTGTATTCCTTTAACCATGAAATGTTTTTTGTTCTTAAATGAAGTGTTTTTTAAACTCATTTTTCCCTTTCATATAAAAAATTTTAATCTAATTCTGACATTTAAACCTGAGAATGAAATCCTCATGGGAGGAGCAGGCATCCATTTGCTGTGTGGATTTGGCTGTTTAACTCCTATTTGTCCTCTGGAAAGAGAGTGCTAAATCTGTGCTGCAAATTCCTGGGGTGGTGCTTGAACAGCTGTTCATGAGCATTGGTGGTGATCTGAGTGCAGGAACAGTTTCTGCACTCCCTGCACTGACGGGTGTAGGTGAGGGGGTCTTGGGTGTTCTGTCAGGCAGCCCTGGGGTACAAAAAGCTCTCTCTGTGCATCAGTAGATGCCCTGCATGACCAGAAGTTAGACCTCCAAACCAATAGACCTAAGAGCATTTTCCAGTTTAAGGGTCCAGGTGCCTATTTCAGCCTCGCCCTGATCCACATCATGGAGAAATTTTGGGACGTGCCACAGAAACAGAGATGTAGCTACTCCAGGCAGATCCCATACCTGGAGGATGGAGGCTTTTGGGGTGTGCTGCAGGTTAGGCACAGGTACTGAGTAGTCTAGGTTAGTTGCAAAAGCCTTGTAAAGCCATCATTCCTCTGGAGGAAAAATCACTTTAAACCAGTAGTTATCATAATCTCAAAACAGGTGTCTGCTAAATGTGTCACTGAATCCAGCAATGACTCGTCCCCTGGTTTATTTTCAGAAAGCTAGATTGCAAACAGTTACTTGAGCAGTCCCAGTAGAGTAACTGTTCCCCACTTCAAGTAGGGGGTTCACAATCTGGTTCAAATTAAAGCCATCTGGCAGCATTTTCTTATATACATTATGAGCCAGAAACCTTCACCCTCATCATGTTTAATCAGCAGGATGCCTAACAGAGAAGGGTACAATTCCACGTGAGTAATGGTGCTAGAAACTGTCCCCTGCACAACTGCGCGTCCCTGAGTTTTTCCGGTTGTAAATTTCTAACAGTCCCATCAGCCATGTGTAGCTCATTAATCTACAGTGAAATGTATCTTTAGAAGCTGCCAAAGCAACTAGAAAAAAATATATAGCCTGGAGAGGTTGGTCTTTAGCTAAAGGTCAGATAGAATTGTACAGGAAGCCTCTGAAGAAAGGAATCTGCTGAAGTTGAAGTTGTAACAAATAATATGAGTTGCTGAGAAGCCACAACATTTACTTATACAGAAAAAAAAATTCCTTTAAATAGACTAGACAGGTTTGCACAATTTTTGTAAAGATAAAATTAAAAATATGACAGTTGAAAATCCACAGTAAACATTTTTGTTATATTTAGTTGACCCACAATAATTTGGGACTAATAGCCCAGATTTTTGTTTGTTTAGAGATTTTATGTGGATTTTGGACAAGCTTTCATTACTATCAGTCTGCTGGGTCACAGGAATTTGGAAGATTCTTGCTGCAGTGCTATCTATTAGTGCCCTGGAAAATGGCACCATTCTTTCAAGGGCATTTTGTGGTTTGTAAGTGAACTGAATTTACCTGTTCATGGGTGACCTGACAGAAATCTGCTGCAGGAGCAAAGCTCAGAGAACTCGGAAGTAAGTTGAAGTGGGAGGAACAAGGCCTTTATAGTTTAGTGGATTAGGAAAGTATATTTACATTTTTGGTCTAATTAACTACCTAATTCCATACATTATAGTAGATTTAAGGATCCACATGCTTTTAGGAATCTGGTATTAGCTCCCTAAGCCCTGATTTTTATGCTCTCCTTTGAGCACCATGAAGGGTGAGACCATATAATCCAGTTCTATGCACTCCTGCAAAGGTTTCTTAGAGGGCTTCAGCTCTTCCTCTTTCAGAGCATTCCAGCCTTGGCTCAGATATAAACTAATCAGGTGTGGGCCTTCTGGTTTTGTTTCTTTTAACCATGACAGAGTATGGCTTAGGAAATTGGTGGAGCCAAGCTGTGATGTAGCAAACAGATTCCAATATAGATGTGACTTTTGGAAATATCATCTGTGCTCTATCTTCAGCTAGGTAGAGAGGGTTTGTTTGGACTACCCATCCAAACAGGAGAGATAGAAGAAGGTTTCTGTATTATCAGAGGCATTTGGTGTTGAAAGATGAAAATATGTGAATCATTTCATTATTTTAGAATAAGGCTTAGAGAGTACCAAGCTGTTTGCTGTCCAGAAGATAATTCTTCCTGAGAAAAAAATTGCCTGAGAAGAAAACCAAGCTATAACAAAAATTTTTAAACACAAACAGAACTTCTTTGAAATAAAATGCTGCCTATAACAGACCAATAGCTAATGATCCCAACCTTTAACCAGGACTAATTTTGTAAATGTCTGCAAAGGAGTCTGCAAATAACCCACAGCCACTCTCTGCTGCCTGGAAGGAGCGTGTCCCCAGCCAGAAGAAGCTGTGTCAAGGTAGCAAATTCCCCCCTCCACCGAGAGGCTCTCCTGGGAGCCAGTGCTGCCCAGAATGCAGCTCAGGTCCCCTGGCTGGCAGCCAGAGCCAAGCACCCATTCCCGTTGCCAATCCCTGACATGACAAACACAACACAACCTCAGAGATTTTAAGGTAATCTGGCCACTAGAGCATTGCTCTACCAAAGGGTGGTCTCCGAATCAATCACAGCCTTTGGCAAGTCTGTGGCCTGACAATTGAAACCAGACATGTTTTCAGTTCATTCTTTGGGTTACTACTGTTCGATGGTGATTTACAAGAGAGTGTGAGCTATGGCAATCTCTCACGCAACTTTAGATATTCCCTAAACGAATGCACATTTAGAAATCTCCTTGCTCTAAAACAATGCCTCATAAGAAAAGAATATTTAAAGAGAAACCATCCTTAAAAATAGGCCAAGCTGCCTTTCTTCAGTGTTCAAAAAAAAGGAGGCACCACTTTGCAAAACACAGTGCAACTAACTCCAGCAGCAACAAAATCAGGAACCAAAATATGCTCTTCCTGTGTGATACTCTCAAGTCCATGTTTCTGGGGGGCACTCAATTTTCTCATTTCTGTCCTAGTTAGAAATGCTTTCAGAAGGCCTGTTCACAAGACAAACAGCACAGGGTTTCTCAGTAGCAGGCTGTATTGAATTACAAAATAAATAGGAGCAGAAGCAATATCAGCAGTAGCAGAACATTGCTATGTTAAATGTTTCTGTCTCATTTTAGACTACTTGTGTCTCAGCACTATTTTCAGCATTTACAGTTGTGAAATACTCTAGAGAAATAAAAAGGCATTATAGAGGTGCTGATGAAGTTTTAGTCTGTAAGGGTTGCTCCTGGAATGTACAATACAAGAGACTTCATACTGGACTTAATTTTATTTCCAGTCTTTCAAGGAAGTTTTCTACATATATTTGCAAATGTAGATTGCTGAAAGCATCAAAAGTGGTTCCAGAACTTGGCAGTCTCCACAGAACAGCCAAGTAGGAACTCTGTGGGTCTGGATCAGACAGCAAGTTCTATTTTAAATACAGGCCTGGTCTTATTTTTTCTTTTACCTCTATCTGCGTGTTTTATCAGCCATTTTAGAAAGCAAGAGATACCAGGAGCTGAACTGAGAGGGAAGCCTCACTCTGAAGAAGAATTAATATGTAGAAAGACGACGAAGGATGTTCTGAAGTGCTCTAACAAGGCTTTGCTGTGCTAAAATAAGGAAACAGTGCAGTAGGTGCTCCATATAGACGTTAAAGTCCATTAATATTTACCACCCAAACAGCTCAAGCAAACCAATTTAGTCATAAATTAAATTATGTCATGCATGCCTCTGGTGAACAATACTTCCTAAATAGTAGCCATGGTATTAAAGCAAACAGAACTATATTGGGAGAGGAAAACAATGAACTACAGCACAAGCTTGGGAACAGCAGATCAATTCTCAGATATTAGTTGCAAACCAAACCTCCCTGTAAATATGGGTGGCTTGTGGTGTCTTTAACCACAGCCTTCTCCTTCCTCTTTATACCCCATTATTCAGGCTTGATGGAGGTCTCTACCCTGATGGCCACACAGGTGTGGACACGCCCCAACCCTTCCCAGTAGAATTGCTTTTTTATGGCACAGTAGAAAAAGTTTAGCCAAAATCCTTGCACTAGTCTTTGATCTTAGTAGGTCAGTACTAATCAGTACCTGTCTGGGCTTGGCATTTCTTCACATCCACACAGACAGCACTAACACTTTGGCAAGTAACCAGTACCAAAAATAAACCCTGGAAACCAAAGTGAAAGCACCTGTTCTCTTCACTGTACCTTTAATCCAGTATTATTTACAGTCACAGTGAGCCTGCATTGTTGAGAAAAGAAAAAAAATGGGTGGTGTTTTTTGTGGTTTGGTGGTTGGTTTTTTTTCAAGCAAAGGTCCATCTGCACAGTTCCATGATTGATGCAGATTTGGCCTGGAGCAGCCACACGCAAGGCCCTGGGCCAGCAGGTGCTGGCTCACAGCTGCCTGCAGGGCACTGGGGACCCTCCAGGTGTTCTCCTGCCTCTGTCCTGCTGCTATTTGAAAACCTGAAAGCTTTAGATGAATGCCCTAATGCTGTCACTGCCAACCCTTGTACTTCTGCCTTGCCTCTGCAAAGTTAGAGAGACAGCCTGTTCAGTGGCACAGCAAATAACAAGGGCATCTGTGTGAAGTTGTCAAAATGAAAAAAGATGCCTACATTGCATTTTGATAAACTCTAAACATCATTTTTTATTAGGGCTTTTAAAGAAGAGGTAGGTAAACTTTTGCAGAAGACTTTTAGCCTAGAGTTCTCATATAAAGGATGAATTGCTAAAAACCACAATTCTGTTATGTTTTTGTATGTTCCTTTTGTAGTGAATAATAATGCAGTTTTCTTTTTGTGTAGTTTCCACCTTTAAGTTATACCAGCGTGCAAAGCACGTGTACAGTGAGGCTGCCAGAGTGCTGGAATTTCAGAAGATTTGCAGTGAAGCACCTGCCAATGCACTCCAGCTGCTGGGAGAATTAATGAAGCAGAGCCATATCAGCTGCAGGGAGATGTATGAGTGCAGCTGTCCTGAGCTGGATCGCCTGGTCGACATCTGCCTGTAAGTTCTGACCACAAGGAAGAGAAATTGTCTGTAGAGAATACGGTTTGAATTGAGGAGAAAATATGACATCCTTGGCTATTGCAATCTTAAAATGAAAGTATTCTTGTCTCTTCTTACAAAATTAATCTCCTGCAGGGACATTACATGGTCAATTGTTTCCCTGCTGACATCTGTGTAATACTTTCAGATGAAAGCTACGGTTTATGGCTTTATTACAGATTTTGCTTTTGGGCTGACTCATCGTCACAAGTGTTATGTTAGACTGTTGGCTACTCTTTTTTAAGTTACAGAAGTCTGTCCCACCTCTTCTCCATCTCTGCCTCTGCCCCAGCCACCCTGTCCCACCTGCTTCCCCCAGTCCCATAATGGCTCCACACGTGATGCCACCTTCCTACCTCTGCCCCTAATTGTTCCTATTTCTCCTTGGAGAAATGTTTGTTTAGCTGGGGAAACTCTGCCCTAGGCCAGAGCATTACTGCCCTGCCAGAAGGGAAACGGAGGGTGCAAGCGTTTGTGGGCCTGAGGTCAAGAAGTGTTGTTTCACTGCCTTTTAGAAGCAGACACCCCATCCTTTCTCTACATATTTACAGTCTTGAAGAAAATAAACTGTTCCAATTTGAAGCTTAAAAAATTAAATAATTAATACCTTACCACCTTTACCAGCTTTTAAAAAAATTTAACTGAGAAATAAGTCTGGCTTAGAATGAAAATACAAATTTTATGAGCATGCATTTTACCATATCCTTTTTTACTTATGCACACATGGATTTTTTTTAAGTTGCAGTACCCATTTATCAGGTTTGTAAATCAATAGAGTAGAAAACATGATTATTTAGGTGAGTCTGATTTCTTTTGCAGACAAGATGGAATGGCCTCTGAGGCAGAAAGCTACAAACCTAAAAACTGAACAGAAGACTTCTGGACACTGACAGATTATTTTGCATGTGGATACATATGCTGTTTTGTGCTAAAACAGAAAGCAGCCTGATAGCCACTGCACAGACTGATAGCAACTGAGCAGAACAAGTTTTGATTCTTCTCTTGGGAGCCAGTCCAGGATGTAACTCCCAGGCTGTGTTCAGTTTATTGAATCACACAGTGATCACAACATACAATAAGCTGTGACAGCCACTCAGCAGGGCAGTTCCACTAGAGTTATCCCAGCTGCTCAAAGGGACCAGCTGATCCATGTGTGAGAGAGGAGAACTATCTCCAGGGCCAGCTGGAGACACAAACAGAGTCCTACTGAATTATCAAAGATCTTGGGCAACAAAGTCTTGATCCATGTAAGGCATCGGCTCTGCCTGTTCTGAGACACCACTGGCAGGGCAGGAGCCTTAAAACTCAACACCTGCATTGCTTTAGTTGCAGTAACTGCCCAGAGCTGGTGCCTCAGTCAGTGCCATCCAATGACTGCACTTGGCAGACCTGAGGAGCCCATTCTGACAGGGCCTGTTCTCAGAAAAGCTGGGAGGAAACTCTCCTGCCCTGTGCAGGGGAAAACAAGCAGGTACAGCCTGGCCAGATCTGCTGTGCAGTGTGGAGTTACCTGTGCCACATTCCAGGAAGCCATCGAGGATGGCAGTGACAGCCTCCTGCAGTAGGAAGCTCAGCATGGGAATGGAAATTGTGGTCCCCATTTGTGCTCTGTGCTTCCATGGTGACACAGCTCCAGCCAGCTCAGGCAGGGGGACACTGGCTGGCAGGCAGGAGCACAGCCCCAAAAGGAAACAGCAGTTAATGTGTTTCTAAATTAAATTTAAATTCATCAGAGTATTTCAGTTCCTGGGAGTAAAATATAACTAGTAAAGGAAACAGGTGATGTGTGTGCCCACATTACCTCAGATTTCTGAATTACCAGCAGAAGAGCCCACAGTATATGATGGGCAGAGCTAAGTACCACAGTGGAGTGTCATTCATGTGGAATGATTGGAAATTTATATATTGAAATTATTTAATCTGGGTTTTTTTTAATTGCATTCTTTGCACAGAAAAAAAGTAAATTGTTTGTTCATTATTCTTTACAGTCTTGTCCCATCAAGACTCCTAGGAAATGCATCTTTCTTCTCTAAAAGTTTAGTATTAAATATTTTTCTGATTCAGTAATTAGCTTTCTAAAAGTATATAGCTATTCTGGATGAATGCAGCTTAAGCCAGCATCTAATTTTTGGACAAAAAGTCTTAACTTTTCTTAAGTTGTACATTGAAAAACCGAAAGGACATAAAATCACTAGTCACTCTAGGAAGACTTGGCTGATGTGATTATAGAAATGGCCAGGAACTACATAAATTACATTCTTTACTTACGATGATATACAGCTGCCCTGTAACTTTCAAAAGCTTTTCCAAAAATACATTCCACAGAATTGCCTGAGTCTACTGCTGCTCTCTCCTTACAAGGTTTAAACTGTGAAGAATAATCTGCATATCCAGATGTTTTCTGTTTTACCTAGATCTTTATATTTTACTGTATAACCTCTGCCAAGAAAGAAAGGGATCCATACTTACTGTGGTTTGTAGTGCTGAAAACTGTAACCACGAGTTGGTCAGCTGTTTTATTTAATTTTGCAAAGATTGAAGACTTATGCTTTCTCTAACCCATCTCATGTTGTTAGTACCTCGTTTACCTGTATGTCTTCTAAAGCTGGTAACACAGCAGATTTACTAAATAATTAAGGGACGAAAAATTGCATGTGAGCTCCTGAGTAAGTTAGATACTCTTGAAAATCTCTCAGTCCTTAGTGTTGTACAGAACTTACTTTCATTCTCTTACTCTCCATCTTTTGGTGCTATAAATCCTGGTAATTTTTGTGATCCCAGCCATGATTCTTACATGACAGACAGCTGAATCCTCTCTGACCACTTTTAAAAGATAGACTGTACATTACACCCAGGTGCATTATGGTAGCCAACACAATTCTGCATTTTATCAAGACTCTTACCATTTTCACTGATGATTTTCTTAAAGCTGCAAAGCCTGCAATCATGGCATAATTTGAAAATTCAACAAAGCCAGAAAGGCTTAAAGATGCTATTCAAATGCAAACTAAACTACAAAGCAGAATAAGTACAATCCTCCCCATTTATACATTTAAATCTTACCACGTTAACTCCATGCTTTCTGAAAAGCTACTTCATAATTTTAAGTTATTAACAATATTGCTCTGAATTTTTTTCACCTCTTAAAAGCTCAGTTATTTTTAAAATGGACTACTACCATGTCTTGCCTACTGTTTCCATATACCAAACGATGGGATTTTCATTTTTACTCTTTCCTTTTATTCTTTTATTCTTCTTTCCTTTGCTGCAGTACTCATATTTTTACTCTCATTTATACCCCCATAAGCTAATTGTCTTTGTATCCAGTGAAGACTGGAACAAGATCCATAAATACTTCCAGAAGCAAAGGCCAGGGCCTGGGAGCTGAGTGCCCCCAGCACAGGGCTCCAGACACATGAATTATCCTTCTCACGTGCTCCATCTCTCCCTGCATTCTGTGTCCTGGTGCTGCAGCACTGCCCAGCAGCACACGGGGCCTTTCCCACACATCAAATCCACACCTCCCACTGCGTGGCTGAGCTCCCCATCCACAAGATCGTCTGCTCAGACTCCTCTTCAAAAACCCATCTAGATGCCAGTGCACAAGAAGAGTGTGTGGCCAGGAATCCCACTTTACCAGAGGGGTCTGGCTTAGTATTGGACTGATTGAGACTTTCAAATGAGACAGTTTCAGACCTGTTCTATTGTGTTTGATCTAGATACCTCCCAGGCACCACATCTCCTGCAGACATGGAATAGGTGCTCACTCCTGGATCCATGTAGTACCCAGTTTTCAGATGGTGCAGCACTGCCCATCAGGTTCCTCAGTAGGAAGCCCCAAGTGGCTGCTATCACCACATTTGACACTGTTAAGCCACAGTATTTTGAAACACAGTGACTTCAGCTCTGCAACAGGCATATTTTCTGTCTACTTTGTGCTTTATTTCAGCTAAGTACTTGAAAATGACTCAGTAAAAATGAGGCATGAGCATGACCACAGAGAATTATGAAATAAATAAAAGGTTCAGAACAATTCTGAAGGGATTTCAGTTGCCTACCAAAATAAAAGCCAGACACCATCTGAAATACGAAGTTCTGTCTGAGGTAACAGACCAAATGAATACTGACAGTTGATTTAACAGACTCTGAAAAGTGGATTGGGCCTTATAAAGTCAATGAGAATTTCCTTATTGATTGCAACTAAGACTGGATTGGATCCTGCTCATTTTAGGAGGTTGCTCCATGGACCAGAAACTACCAAAATTGCATCAGAGAATGAGTGGCTTACAGGAATAACAATAAGTAAAATAAAACACCAACAGGAAATGCAGAATGAACATAAAATCTATCAATAAGAAGGGTGGCACCACACAGACACATTGAAGAAAGTGTTTCTGTTCAAGAGGAGATGTGTGTTTAGAATCAAACACATATGCAAGTACTTGCTTGAAATATGACCTAAACCTCTATAACCCAGCACTACACCAGATTCATTTAACATAAAATGCACACATGAAAAATTACAACAGCCTACTCCAAATGAGCTGTCATTTTCCAATGCTCTTCACATGATGTTGTCTCTCCCTTTAACATACTCTAGGGCTGGTGAATCTCTCTGTGCATGGCTGTTGGAAACACATCAAAAGTATTTTTAAGTCAGATTACATCTCCCACAAGAATAAGATTTCAAATGAGTTTTCTAAATCTGACTGGTTCCATTCTCACTAGGTCAAAAAAGCCCCAAAGTAACTTATTACATGGTATTTTTGTACTTTTTCTGAGTCTAACTAAAGATCAGGAAGACAGGTAAGCAAACTATTAAAAACAATTCTAAATTCTAATGACATGGCATCTGAGTTGTGCAGCATAACAGCATGGGATTTGCTCTAGGACATTTCTAGCAAGCCAGTATCTTGAGGCTGGGAATGGTTTATATTTTGAATGTCATCTATTTGTCATTGTTCTTTCTGTTCACACTCCTCATTAATAGTGTTTTTTTCTTTTGGGACTACATTCATACCTTACCTCTACTGTGGTCAGTCTTAAGTTCATGAGGTTCCTCTAAAGAGAGATAACCAACTCTGTCCATTCAGCATAAACAGAAGTTTATGTGAGTTTATTTATGCAGAGTGCAGTGACTCTATGACTTTTTCAGAGTCTCTGAACTCTCATTTTCTTGACTGGCACGCTCATCAGTCCAGCAGAAGCCTGTGAATCTTCAGCATGACTTAGATCTGTCCTGGAAGAATAGAGCTATTTGTCTTTGCCACATTAGAAAATGGCTTGCATGCCTACATCCTGTGCAATTAGTTTATGAACCCTCTTTTGTTATTTTTTGTCATGTATTTCTGTTTTCACTTCTGATGTCTTATGAATGTTGCTAACACAATTCCTTTCTTCTCCTGCTTTCTTCATCTCAGCTGCACTGTGATCCTAAAAACAGCTGATGCTGAAGCATTACAAAACAGGGGGGCTTTTGGAACTGACAGAAATGACTATATTGCAGTTTAAAGCATCAGCACTTTTCTTTGGTCCAAAAGGGTAACTGCAAATTGCTGTAGTGTTACATACAAGCAAGTGAACATCAGAAAAATCAGATGACATGAGAATACTCAAAACACATCTGAGTTTTCCATAAAAATTTCATATATGACAAAGTAGCCCTTTTTTGGTTTATTTTACATGGTTTTTTTCCCTGTTATTTTGTTTTAGGCAATTTGGGGCCATTGGGTCACGTCTTACTGGAGCTGGATGGGGTGGCTGCACTGTGTCAATGGTGCCTACTGACAAGCTGAACACTTTCCTAAAAAATGTGAAAAAATCTTATTACCAAATGGATGGCCAAAGGTTAGCAGTGGAGAATAATAGTCTGTTTGCTACCAAACCTGGAAGAGGAGCTTTGGTTTTTGTTGAGGCCTAAAGAACGTAAAAATTTTAAAGAATCCATGAAGAGCATGTAGAACTGGCAGTACTTCCCATACCACAGTACATGGATGCTTTTTCTGGTTTGTATTGTAATGAGCAGTTGCTATTATCAAAATATATTTCTAAAGAAGCAATTAAAAGAAAACTCTTTGATTATAAAAGTAATTTTTCCCCCCATATTAAATAGACCTTTCAATATAAATCTTGATTTAGTAAAACCTAATGACAGGGAAAACTGAAATTGAAATAAAAATGTTGCTTTGTTACAGTGTTTCTCTCTTCCTTTCCCTTTACTGTAACAAAAGGGAGATCAGGTGTGCAGTGAGCTGCTTAGGTGGAGGGAGGGGAACCTTGCAGGGCTGTTCAGTGCTTTTTCTCTTCAGGTCCTGGGTTTGGAGTATTCTGTAAAAAAGGAAGCATTCAAAAAATTGGCAGGACCTTGCTAAACATTCAAAGTTTTATGCTCTCCACAAGTAGGATGATTTGGTATGAAGTTTCAACAAAAATGAATGCTATTCATGAGCTGTATTCACAACCTGAGTGAATGAGCAAATAATGAAGCAAAGTTGGATTTTGAGTTATCCAAACACCATACTCTGATGCTTGAGTCCCAGCTGTGTATCTACATCATAGAACATTTGCATTTTATGTAAAACTATTATAAAGGACTAAATAAGATCCACTGACCATGTAATAAAAATGATTGAAATTTATAAGGAATAATTAATGAGAGAACATACTCAGTTGTATTAAGCAAAAATAAGTTCTAGATAGGACCAAGGGAAAATGTCATTGACATTACTGACAAATTCTGACCTTGCTTCCAGTTTCTGCTCCTGCCATCTCCTGTAACTGCTGTCTGTACAGACCCACAGCTCATAACCTACCTCCTCAGCAGGAGAAATGATTGTGATTGCAGAAAGGGGACTGTACATCAGGATCCCCTGCTCCCAAGGGGAAAGTCAGGCTCCTGTGACCTCTCTCTTGCACAAACTTCCACTCCTCTGCTTTCCCCAAAGAAAACCAAAGAGAAGATTTGGTCGTGTCCCAGCCCTTGCAGCCATAAAAGACACAGCAAGAGTTGGCCCTGGGCACGTTTTTGTGATGCTAAGCACAAGTAAATGTCCAGAAGTCTGCATCAAATTAGAGATCTCTCAGATTTTCTGTACATTACCCATGCTAATTCAGGCCAAACCCAAATTCTCAGAGGCTCCTAATTCTGTGAGAGGACTCTGCCAAATCTGAGCACAGCAGATGAACAACAGCCAATGCAAACTACCAGATCTTTTCAGGAATCTCAGAGGGGAATGTCATGGCAGCAATATCAGTAGAGATCATCTCTATTTCTGACAGCCAGGAAGAATGGAACCCAGTGCTTGAGTCAAGCAAATCAAACACTCAAGAGGAAAAGGATGGGCTCTGGACACAAGCAGGAGAGATGAAAAGATGGTTCGGAGGGAGGACAGCTAAAAGGATGCACGTGACAAGGGGAAAGCAAAGGAGAGGGGAAACAGTTCTGAACAATAGGCAGAATTATAGAATGGGCTACTCTTAAACATTCCCTCTTGCCACCTTTGAAACTGAGTATCTTCTAACCCATTTCTAATGTACAGTACACTATGCATTCAAATAAATCTGTAACTACAGGACTCCAAACAGTAAAAATCAGGTAAGTATCTTCAAGAATGTTTAAGATAACCACAGATACAACAAGATATTTTGAAGAAAATAATGCCAGTGCTTTGTTACAAACTGCCTAATGAAGTACAATCCTGAGCTTACTCCAGTGAGTTCCTATTTATTATCCTGGCATAAAAATGGAGTGGAATACAGTAAATACCATTTCTTTCATTAAAATATTTGCATAGAACTTTAGTTCAGCTGGATTCATGGAAGCTGAAGAATCAGTGTATGAGCAGAATAAAAATATATTACTGGGTTTTTTTTCTTCATTTTGAAGTTAAGCATGACACACAGTCATAGAATCTTCCCCAAAACAAGCAGGCTGCAGTACATTACAAAATTTTTCTGTCAATAAATCTTATAAATTATACTCTTATAAACAGAAAAAAGGAAAACATAAAAGGAAAACAGTACAAAAGAATATAACCAAAAGTTCTGAACTTCTGATAAATCTCATTCCCAGTAAAATTTAGACATAACTTTCATTGAAAAACCTACAGAATTCAAACTGTCTACATAAAAAGGGCACTCAGGCATTTTTATTTATTGACTTCATATAGGAAATAAATGTTTCTTTTTAAACAAAAAAAATGGTTTGGGAGTTTTATTTGTTTGCTTTTTAAACCTTTAAAGACATGTTTCTACATAATGGTAAAAATCCCCAATGATCAGAGCATGAGAATGATAAGCAGCAAATATACTAGTAGAATCTCTAACAATAAAGCAAGAAGATTTTGATTTTGATGAAAATTTCTAATTCTTGAGCAGCAGCTCATAAGCATATTGCATAAGCAAGACTTTCCAGGTCTGTATTTTTAGTAGTTTTTCCTGACTACCTTTTAAAAAAACCCAAAAAACATCTATATATGTATGTATTTAATATATTATTTACTATAATATTTATATCTATTTATATTATGTATTATTATATTTATATATATCTTTATAGCTAGAGCAATGCTAATTGATGAATCAGAACATAGAATCGTTTAGGTCAGAAAAGACCATGAAGTTCAACCATGGAGCCAGCCCTGATAAGGCCACCACAAACCACGTCCCCAAGTGCCACATCTACACATCTTTTGAATCCCTCCAGGTATGGTGACTCCACCACTGCCCTGGGGAGCCTGTTCCATTGCTTGACAATCCTTTCCATGAAGAATTTTTTCCAAAGATCCATTCTAAACCTCCTCTGGTGAAACTCCTGATCAATGATGGAAAGTGGCTCAGTGAGAACTTCCATCAGGTCCCTTGGTTTCCTTGGGTGGATCCATCCACCCCCAGAGACTGGTGAGTATTGAAATCAAGTGGCAGTGAAGTCACTGACAGTCTCTCCTTGGATTACAGGTGCTTCATTCTGATCCCTGTCCCTCTCCTTCAGCTCAGGGCGTTTGGTACCAGGGAACAGCTGCTCTTACTATTAATGCCTTCTCTGCCTCAGTCTTTAAGTACCTCAGGCTTTTCCTCATCTTTTGTCACTGTATTTCCCCCTGCACCCAATAAAGGTTCGTACAAGCTATAATTATCCATGGAGTGTAATTTTATCTGAAGACCTGACTGTAATTCATTCATGGGTTTAATCCTTGTGTGCAGTAAATGGGCTCTAAACCTTTCCAAAAAGGATCTGGAATGGAGACACTCTGAGACATCTGGGTGCAGCATCATTGCCTGGTGCCATATTAATACTCTGTATTATAGTAATCCCACTGACATGTACATCTTCATCACTGCATTTGCTGACTCTGTCTCTGTTCACAGGAACATGCTCGTCCTCTGCAATAGCATGAGAGCAATTTTACCATTCACTCGACTGGGAGGGGATCATGACTGTGTATTTGACATTTGCTGTCTTGGACACAGCACACACACACATGGACATATGGCAACCTAATATATAATAATTACTTACATAACATTTTCGGGAATATTGGTTTCTAGTTAATATGATCTGAATGCCAACTTTTATTTTAGCAAGTGCTGAGTACTTAGTCAGTATAATCCTTCAGAAATTCCTCTCCAAGTCCATGTGTCTCTTTAATAACATCTTGATATGTTGGAGCAACTGCTGCACTACCGCTTCAGTTAAGTGAAAGATTTGCACTTGCAGCTAACTACGAAGCTTATTTGGGTGCTAAATCCCAACGAGATCTAGTTAAAGATACACAACATTCACAAGAGCTATCTTGTTTGAAGAGATACCTTGCAAATCGTTGCTGTTTGGGGCAGAACTGAAGTGGTGCTCCCTGAGTCTTGTCATTACAAGGTTCATCAAGAAAAAACAAACTCTATAAAAGAACTTACACTACAAAGTACCAGTAGCATGAAAACTGGACTGGTAAGACAATGTCATGAAACCTGTGAATCATGCAGCACAATAAATTAATTTTGAGATTGAAGGTGAGGTACTGATAAGAGAGACTAGTTCACAATGCAGAAAGGATGCCAGTGGGGAATGTAAAACTAACTGCAAATTGCTTGCTATGATACAGCCCTGTTTGACAGATTTTCCCAGTGCACAGAGAACGGGCAGAGGAAGCACTGCCAAGCAATGCTGCTGACACATCTGTCCTCCCTCAGCTCTGCAGTTCAGCCAGCTCTTTCATCGAATGCTTTTCTGAGATTCAGTATCTCATAAAATAGAGACAAGAGATTAATTCTGGTACTGATCTTATCTCTTGTACTCTGCCCTGTGCTTTTGGACTTATGTCATAAGTAATTGAGATTCTCTGAGACACGACAGACCACAGCCTCCCCTGATGCCCCGGGTTTACAGAGAGCTGTCACTGTGCCGAGGGTGGGCAGTGCCCAACCACGTCCTCTGCAGCCCCCCCGTGCCCTGGGGCTGCAGTGCTGCACTGCCCGGGACAGCAGGGCAAACCTGGGGCTGTACATTGGCAACCTCTGCTTCTTGAGCATGGGGTTTTCCTCAGGTCAGCTGCAATTGTTTGACCACTTACACCTGTGGGTGAACTTTTTCTGGCACTCCTGAAGCCTCTGCCGGTTTGGTCACTGATTTTCACTGATTTCAGCAGAATGGGGATTTACCCAGCCCATACTCCCTGAAAACAGTTCATGCAATATAATAACAAATAGTGAGAGTTTGGACATAGAGCCCAAATCTTATGTGTAATTTAAGGCACTCATACCAAATTCATCATAGGTGTCAGACCTAGAAGTGGAAAAACTGTAGACAAGTAAAAAATGTTTAAGCTTCAGATGAGAAGACATTAAGAAGCTCTCAGAATTAATTGATCATGAAAACGTTTGAGATTGATTCCCAATTGCAGTGCGCCCTGCAGAAGCAACAAACTGATGAGGATTCATACAAAATCCTTGGATATATTTATTGGATTTTAAGTCTAATGCATTTTGAGAACTGCTGTCATCTCCTAAACCTTTTTTTTGTTGGCCAAAATGACACATTAATATTAAAAGGAAAAAAAGAAGTTCTCTTCCCACTAAAGCACAACTTTCTGCAACTGGCACACGAGGATCAAATAACTCAATAAAGATTAGATGTACTTCAGACTGAAACACAACTAGTGCCCAAGCAGCTGTCTTCTTTGCAGCCAAGCTGTGTGTGATTTGGGGTAGGAATAAAAATATATTCTATCAGCCAATGATCAAGCCAAATGTGTGTTGTTATTTTTTTTTTTTAATCCAAATTAATTTTTCAAGGGACACTGAAGCAGGTTTGTATGAAGCTCTTACAGCAATTCCTCAGGAAAATTATTTAAGACCTTATTTTTTGCCAAATTCCATATGGTGGAAGGTTTTATTCTCATTGTTCTACATTTTCTGGTTTCTTATCTGTCTCTCATGTGACAAATACACGTATTTATTTTTGTTGGCTGAGCTGTTCTGACTTTGAGCAGAGTTTTAAAATTGTTTTCTACTGATCAATTATCAACAGAATTAAATTGTTCTGATTAAATGCTGAAGCATTTTCTACTGGCTTTCTCACTGGGAACATCCTTTCCTGTCTCCTTCCTTTTCAGGCTTCTATCTAGTAAAGAATTCAGACAAAACCCTATACTCGAGGAAAAAAAATTTAAAAATCAGAGCACCACTTTAAAACATCTTTAGCAGCTGCAAGAATAAGAAGTTTTTTATGAAGGGCTGAACCTAATTTTATTTAGGAACATAAAACTCTAACTTTCATAGCTGAATTAAAAAGTTTAACTGAAAACAGGAGCTAAAATCAGAACCAAAAAAGTCTACCAAGGATTTACAGAACTTCAGGCAGATTAAGTTAAAGCTCCACAGTTGAATCATAAACTTAGTCAGAGCCAAATACTATCTGTGAATGGAAAAATTTGGGGACAAAGGGTTAAAGGTCAAGGAAAAAATACCTATTGGGCTTTTTTTCAAGTTGGTTATGGTCAGACCTTGGCCCTACAAATAAATCCAGTAAAATTCCTCTGCAATCTTTTCACAGCCACTCCAACTATGTCAGCAGCAAAATAGATGAGGAGCTTTGAATAGCCTCGATTCAAAAAATTATTTTATTTTTTTCATTTCTTTTCAGAAGACCATTTGAGAGAGTGGAGGCCTGGGCAGCTTTTGTTTCTGAAGATCTATAACCTGATGATGGCCAGCAGGGAGAGAGGGGTCACTGGCTGCAAATGATTTTCAATACTTCCTCTAGTGGGAATAGGATGGTTTCTGGGAGCTGTTTCAGGAGATGGACCTACAGGCCTCTCACTATTGTTACTGAAGACCTTCAAAATTTATTGTCCTGCCTAAAAGTCATAAAATGTTTAACTTTCTTGATTATAAGATCACTGTGTTATGCCTTCCTAGAGCTGATTTTTCATAAAACAAATTAAATGGTTAAACAAATAAAATTTTTTGGACAGAACAACACTGTCACGATTTGTGGGATTTCGTAGTACCTCAGCTATCAGCCCCTTGCACATGACTGCTCTGGGTACCCTCCTTTGTCCCTGCCTTAGCTGGGACATGCAGCAAGAACCACTGGGTTGGCTCCTCTGAAAGTGAGGGCACAGCTATGACAGAAATGCACACCAGGCACTCGAGCCTGAGCGAGGGGCACAGAGGGGGTGCTCACAGCTCTGCCCCATCCCAAGGAAAATGGCAGTGACTTCATAAGCTCTTTCTGGCGAGCCTAAGGGGTTTGGTTAGCACAGTTTGAATCTCTAGTGCTTTAGCTCCACTAATGAGATTTATTTTATTTCTATGTAGGTGGTCTTTTATTTCTTAAATGCAATTAGCATACAGTTGTTGCCTGATGGTTTTATTTATTTTTGAAAGTGCCGACTACTGGACTTGCTTTCATAGTTCTCGCGTTTCCAGAATTGACTTTTGTGCTCCACAAGCCTATTTTCAGGAAATATTTTGTAAGAGGATGATATTTTGAACTCTACTTTTAAGGCTGTAAAGGCTTCTTTTTTCATTCCTTTTTCTGTTCATTAGGGGCCAATCTTTAATTCCTAGATGTGTTTTGTGGAGTCAAGCTCCTCTCCTTTGAAACATGCCATGAAAACAAAACATTACAAATATTTTTAGACTTTGGGCAAAGTTACATGTTTATTTTATGAGATCCTATGCTATATAAGGCTCTGTGTGGGGCACTGAAATTTACATATCTATCCCTTTTAGGTTTTCTCTAAACACTTCCTGACATATTCATTAGCTGCCTTTTGCTCATTACATAAATGCACAAAAAACTATCTGACACGCTCAGCTTCAGCTGTACAGTGAATAGAAGGTTTTAGGCTTTTAATCAAACTATGAAAAATTTCAAAATCCCCGTTTTTTGAGGATGACATAGATGAGTGCTATGTAGTAGTGTTTCCAACTCCTGAATTGTATTACAGTCTTAATTTTTGTGATTCATGAATATATAATTCATACTCTCAAAAAAGAAAATGGAACATTTTTGAAAATCAACATCATGCATATTGCAAACTACAATAAACATGTCAGCAAAAGTGGATATAGTAACAGTTTATGGTGGCCAATTTGCTACTTTATTCTTTTTTATAAATGGACAAATTATGACTGCCCATTGTGGTCACATTAAAGGGAGAATGGTGTGGAAATTTCTGTTCTCAATAAACCCATAAAGAAGTGGACAGGACTTATTTTTAGACAGAATTGTGCTCATAATGTGAATAGTCACCTAAAATCTGCTGAGAAAAACATAATCAGTTTCACAAGAAGTCTAAAATTTTCTTTTTATCCCATTAGTCAGCCTAATAACAAGTTTTACAATTTGTCCTTGTGAAGTTCATAAAAACAATGACAAATATAAAAATGCCACACTGAAAGTTGAAAAAAAAAGTTTTCCACTCTTCTATATGATGTTGCGAAATTTGTTGAAGTCAGTGAAGTTAAAACTACCATAACACATAAACTGACCTCTGAATTCACTGAATAAGGGATGTCCTGCTGTAACAGAAGCTGCTGAGATTTTACAAGCAAGCTGAGGCGTCCCTATGCAGAATATGCTGAAAAGCAGTGGCAAACTGGTTTTCCTTTAATGTGTTGTGTGCAAACTCTTCAATATACAGAAAACTGAAATTCTAAGAATCCCTTGAGAAAAGGTTTTAGAGAAACTCAAGTTTCCATTAAATCCTTCAAAAACATTGTAATTAAAGAAGTTCTATGTGTGTCAGGGAAAAATAGAATTAATTAGCAAACCTTTGCTTTGGAAACCTCTTTGTTTTAAGATAAAAAGAACAAAGGGCTTTGAATATTTGTACCACACAACAGATAAGCCCTTCTTCCTACATTCAGAAAGATATATGCCAGATAGAAATCTGTCCAAATTCAGAATATACTCTAACCTTCCTCAAGATTTATAGCTCTTTGGGTCCAAAGAGTATAATTCAGGGCCATAATAGAACCAAGTCCTTATATAAAGCTATAATCCAGATATGAGAGGAGTTTCATTACATTCTGTGAGGTTTGATTTATGTTTCTCATTCAGCCTTATTCCCCAAAAATCTAAGAGAAATAAAGTAACCAAGCTGAAGTGCAGTCTCCCTTCAGACATTTTAAATCATATGTTAGGTTAAAGGAGAACAAGATGAGGAACCAATCAAGCCTTTTTTCTGTATTTTTAAGTTTCTGTCTTTTAGGCAAACCACTTGCTGAGATTGTCTGCATTACTGTGGTCTGTCTCAGTCTAGAAAAGAGAAAACTGTCCCAGCTATTGTGGATCATAGCAGAAAAAGGAAACAAAATAAATGGGTGAGACTTGAGTAATGCATTCTTCTCCTCCCTGCCCCAGCTGGTTTAAACCATCTTGGCAAAAACTTCAGAAGAAAGGTTTTTAAACACAATACAGGTTGGTCAGGGAGTCCAAAAGGATATCGTTGTTTGTAAACTTCAGTACAATTCCTCTTCAAGTCAAGGGATTTGACACAGCATTATCAGTATTGTGGGCATGGAGAAAGTAGGAGATAAAGAACTTTGGCCACTGAAACCTGAGGAGCACAGAGGTGCATTCCACTCTGAGCCAATACAAGAGGGCTGTAAAAATGGGAAAATCATCAATAGAGGATATTATCAAACTGAGAAGACTAATAGAAGGGACTAAAAATTCTACATTCATATTAAAAATAATTATGTTGGTTGTTTTTTTTTTTTTCCAAAATGAAGTACTGTACTACTTAATGGTGATACCAGTATAAGAAAGGATCAGAATTTCAAAGATTGATGACAGTGACCTAATACGTTACAGGAGACTATTCTCCATTTCAAGCAGAAAAACTGAAGACTACAATAGGCATGGAACATAACTCCTGCAAGCTTGAGTTATTTTAAAAATTAATGCTGACTTTTGTTACAGCTACTTAAGAAGAATCAATGTGTGTGATAAAGTTTTATCAAGAATCACACTAGTGTATCATATTTAAAGCTGCAGTTTACTACAATCATGCCCTTACCTTATTCTAACTGATTGTGAAATAAACCATGTAAAACATGTAAAAACAACCCAGCACAAATACTGGTTATAAAAGGAAAAGTCCAACAAAAATGCAGCACTGTTCAAAACCTCTGATGGTATAAGCTACAAAACTAATTTAAAGATGACGTTCACCTCTGGCTTTTCTGCCCAGTTTTTTAAATGTATCACATCTAATATTACTGCAGCTGCAGATGAGTAGAGAAAAGAAACACTTTGTTGCTGAGTTTTTCTTCAGTTACATGCACTGTTGTTTTCCCCTCATAATCCTCTGTATTCTGTCAAGCATTTTACAACACAGTTTATAAATATTGACAGAATCATGGGTTTTGTTAGTATGTTACCCATGGTATGATCCTTTTAATATCAGAAGTATGAAAAGCAAACCTCTGTTATGGTTTTGGATTCCTTTGGCACAGTATTTACATGTTTACAACATTCACTTATTTCCTCATCTGCCATATATTTCCTATCTTTAGGTAGATTTTTGCAAGTTGAATCCTCTTCTAACAAAAATATAAAAATCATACATAGCATTTTCTTGGTACTTTAGAATACATATCACCCTTCCAGTGAAATGTTAATAAACTAAATCTCCCCTTAGTACATATTCCACACTTTTTTTCTTCCCAGACAAAATGCTATGCGAAGAGATTTCTCTACAGGTATTTAATTGGTTAATGAAAAATGGTGCTAAGAAGGTTATTTAATCCACTAAAACACTTACAATAAAACACAGATACTTAGATCTGTCTTATATGTTTTTTTAAGACTGTGTCTGGGCAGACTGGCATTAATAATCCTGGATTTCTGTGGTGGTAGAGAGTGTTATTTATCCAGTCTCACAAGGTCTGCCTGTCTGTCCCCATCCCACCTGCCTATTAAAGGGAAAAATAACAGTAAAGCAGAGGTGTGTTCAAAGCCTTCCAGTACCCAAAGGGGCTACAGGAGAGCTGGAGACAAACATCTTAGAGGACACAGGACACCAAGCGATGGGACAAGGGGTAATGGCTTAAAACTGAGAGAGGACAAGTTTAGAGCAGATAATAGGAAGAATTTTTTTCCTGTGAGTGTGGTGAGGCACTGGGAGAGACTGCCCAGAGAGGTTGTGGATGCCCCATCCCTGAAGTGTTCAAGGCCAGGCTGAATGGGACTTTAGGCAGGTGGGAGTTGTCCCTGCCCATGGCAGGGGGTTGGAACTGGATGATTTTTCAGGTTGCTTCCAACCCAAACCATTCAGTGACTCTGGGATTTTGCCTTTGCTCCATAAACACTCATGGCACTCTGTGCAGTGGCCAGGTCCCAGTGCAAGCCTTATGCTTTAAAGCTTCCCAGCTTTGCTGGGATGCAAGCACAACATGCTGAAAATTTTATGTAGATCTTGGGTTCCCTCATGTCCATTCAGAAAAGCTGTTTAAAAAAAGAGCTAAATTGTTCACTTCTTGAAGGTCTTGAAACAAACAGGCAGGAGTTCTAACTTGCAGTTTTACAGTAAGTTGTCAGACATCCACGAAGACAAAGCCAGATCTTTACTGGGCAAGTACATCTTAGCCACAGGTTATAAAGCAGACACAGATGTACAAAACTATCAAGACAGGAAAACAAAAGTTTGGAAGAACAGTGAGAAAAGCTTTACATTTCTGCATAACAGGAAATCCACTGAATGAAAAAGAATTACAAATAACCACTAACATGTCTCATTTGCCTTAAAGAAATACAAAAGCTCCTAAAATGAGAAATAACATCATTGAAAAAGAACCACAAAATGAAGAATTTGATTTCAAAAAATGTCTTTGAACACAGCAGCTCAGTGCACAGAAAAGATGATGGAGTTGAAGACAAAGAACTGCTAAAATAGAACTGAAATGAAAGCCAAGATGAAATAACCTCCTCAAGTTCTGATGCTGGCAGACAAACACCATTCAATAAGTTTTCCAGCAATGACAATTATCCCATAGGGCTTCAAAACAATTTATATACTCACAAGAAGAATACGTGTGAGAACAATGTTCCAGATTGCTGAAAATTAGCAAGAGGGGGGAGGAGGTACCAAGCACTTCCAAATCAGTTAATTTGAATTCCTAGAAAGATTTTAGAAAAGGCCTGAGTTTCCAGATCTAGCCCAGGAATTTTTGAAACCCATAAGCATAGAAACTCTTTAGCTCCAAAATGTGAGTTTAGGAAAGAAAAGGGATAAAGTAATGTCTTGAGTCAAACTGAATTCTAATTTAACCTTATTCTCAATGTGAGGTTTGGAGACACATTATCTGCAATCTGTGTGCTGCATAAAAGTCTCCCAACACACGCAGAAGTGACAGGTACAGAAAAAATTTCCATGGAAAGGTGCAGCAGCAAGCAGGCAGACAAGGGCCTGAAAGGATGATTAACAGGAATAACAACTGTGGAAGCCATAGGTGCAGGGTTCAGCCTAGGAGGAAATACCAGAAACAAAGAAGATGGGGAGCCCCTCTGACAGAGTACTGCAGACAGAGGTTTTACTGCCTATTAAATGCAGGAGTGATCTCAAATGCTTGCAGTGCTTTCCTCCTGTGCAGCAGTGTTCTCCCTGGAAAGAAGAAAGGCGACAGAACGGAACTGGATCAGTAACCAACAACATGAGGATAAAGAAAAGCTACTGTCATCAGAGTGCCAGATAATCTGAGAGGAACAAAACAAGAAAAGTGTGACAAAGAAAATGAACACTCTCCTCTTTCCTTGATCCTGAAAGAGTCCCAGTGTACCAGGCTAAGAGTGTCAGACTGAGGCTAAACCCAGTTTGCCAGTCTGGTGAGAAGAGCAGTGGAAAAGTCAAATCTCAGAACATGGCTGAGCCTTGCAGCCTGACAAGCCAGCAACAAGGTCTTTGTTGACAAGATCTGAGTACAGTTTGGATCACTGAATATCCATTAGAGAGAGGAAGGAGTGCAAGATGACCACTGGAATCTCTTTTTTCCTTTACTGTAACCACCAAGCTCAGTGGTGCTGCCATCAAAGCACTTTCAGAGGGCACACTTAAATGCACCTCAACATTTTCCAAATTTCTGGCTATCTAATAACACGATTCCAATTATGATTATTATGATTCCGATTGGATTTAAAGAAGGACCTACATGTCTGAAAGTTGACATCTTTCAAATGACATCATTTGATTTAATTAAAATACTGACTCTTCCCAAAAATTTTTTATTTGTGTTATGTATGAGCACTAGATACTCAAATCCTTGAGAAATTTAAACTTAACAAGATGGCCAGCATGTCAATGGGACTTATTTTATAACTCCTATGATCTCAACCAACACTCATTAAGTGCAATGCAAAAATAATAGCTCTGAGGTTTATTCTTCTTCCTCCTACATTCTTCCACATTAGACAAGTCCAGAAACCAATCCAACAGACATGTGTTTAAAAGGGTTAATAAGATTTAATTAATGAAGACTTAATTGAGACTAATCAGGACAGGATAAATCCTGATTTTGATAAGCTTCTCATCAACAGCATTAACATTCACTTAGAGTACAGTGATGGGCAGTTTAACTAAAGGCACAATATACCCTGAAGAACCTTTTTATTGCTGACAGTAATACTTGGATTAAAATTAGCACAGCATGATTTTTAAATCCCAAATTGAGTCTGCAGAGAAGGCAGTTAAAAAAGGGTGGGTTTTTTTTATACTCAGAAACTGAGCAAACTTGATCTGGAAGTCATTAACAGATAATAAACATAACCTTCCCCCACTCACTCCCAAGTTGCCATCTCTACAGTCACTTTTCAGCATACAGTTGTATTTTTACAACTTGTCATCCTACAGAGAAAAGCCTCACAGGCTTGCATTTTATCCGATTTCTCCCTTACTGGTAAGGAATTAGTGCCTTCTTTTCAACAGGACTCAGCTCCTAACTAGGAGAAAGAAGTGTAATGAATGGAGAAGAAAAATTTGGTTTGCTTACTGAAAAGGTTACAAAGTTCTCTTTAGGATGACAAAACCATCCCTTTCTTTTCTGAAAAGCAAGTAAAAACTTAAAGCAGGTCAGCTTTAAAGTGAGCTGTAACACCCTCACAGAGACACCTCATTCCCACAGCCCATTATGGAACAGACTCAACAAGAACCAAAGGCAGCCTCTAGTTCTCACAAGATCTTCTCTTATATAGAAAAAAAAAGTCTGTAAAAGCAGCTTTGGAATTGTTAAACTACTCTTTCACAGGAAGTATCTGCATCCTTTTGGAGACCAAAACCAACTGGCTTATTTTGCATGACAGTCTTGTAAATGGAATTGTAATCTGGTTTTCTGCATCACTACTGGCCATAGTCTACTGTCAGACTAGGCTTGGAGATGCACCATTTTTAACTCTTTACTTTCCGATAGAAAAATAATTAATTTGAAAACAGTAGTATTGATGGACTAATTAAATAACTTACATAAATAGAGTTAAACAAGCAGTAAGGGTTCTATAGAGGAAAGCCTGTTTTACTGTATTAAGATAAAAATTTTTTTCTTTTGTCATCAAAAAAAGCTGAAGAGCTTATCCTCACTATGTAAGGGTAACTCATCTTTTCGCACTGGGTAACAGACACAAAATTCAATGTGATGGAAACATTGTATCACCTGCTTCTCCTATCTGAAATTATATACATTGCAGCTCCTGTAAGTCTTGGAGAAACACTGATTTGTTAAAAGAAGTAAGAACTAGTGACCCAAAAGAATATTAAAGGGAAAGATGCTCGGTACTGAAGGGAATAAGTGCAGGATAAGTGAACCACAAAGCATCAAACAGAGGCTGGACATTCAAAATTCGATGTTCAAGAAGAGACCACTGATAGAAGGATATTTTGCAACATAACCAACACATCATTCTAACACAGTTCTAATGCATAAGAACAACTTGGTCAACCATCAGATACCACTCAGCTCCTCTGAATCTTCTCAAACTCCTAAGGAAAAAAAAAAAGAGAGAGAAAAAGATGGCTTTCTAAACAAGCCTATGGAGCCAAATTGTGTAGACTCTGAGTAAGAGTGGAACTAGATAATTTAAAAAACAATAAAATTTGCTATCAGTTCCTTCTTATTAAAATGTAGAATCTATAGATTAATAAGTCTGCTTATCAGCAGATGAGAAGACATTAAAAATCAAAATTAACAAATTGAGAGCTTGTATGACTAAGTGTCACCAGACAGCTTAATGCTGCATCTGCTTTACTTGAAAATCTGACTTCTCTCAGTAGAACAAAAAAAAGCCATATCTGAACTGTTTCCTGTTACAACAGAAGAATACAAGAATAGCTGTACTCGGTCAAACCAAAGGAACACAGAGAGCAAGATCCAATTTCCAGCTCTGACCAACATTGGATGCTTAAGGAAGACTCAGAACGTGGCAAGCACATAGTGATATTTCCACAGAAATCTCTCTTGGCCACAAGCATTTTGTGGCTCAGGAACCAGAGGTAGCAACTCTATTTGACAACTCTGTACAAGTTCTTCAAACTACTTCAGTAATCTCTGGAACTTTAAAAAATTGAACATCTACAATGTCCGTTGGTGCTTAGTAATATTTCATGAAGAGCCATTTTTCTTTTATTTTAGTTTAATCTTATATTCTGGTAGTCTTGCTTGCTTGAAAATTAGGGAATAATCAGAGAGCTTCTTGTAACATAAAATCTTGCTGAAGACAAGCTGAAGACTTGTGTATATTAAGATGTCTTGCAAACAAAAGTAGAATCTTTCCTGATTCTGCTCATTTAATTGTCCCAAACTAAGAGAAGAATTTCCATTTTCTGGAGTCAATATTTCTAAGTTCTTATACTATAAACAAAACTTTTAATAGTACTTTTATCAAATATTTTGATGTTACACTATACTTTTCTAAGAGATTTTACATCTTTTAGCCAGACAAAAATCACCCATTCTGCCCATCTTTTTATAAATTACCATAAAAATGAGCTTGTCTGCAGACCAAAATACCAAGATGCATGATTGTTCAAGTGCATCTCATATCTCAGTCCTTAAGCAAAACAAATAGCTCAGAAGTTAATGCAAACAGCTTTTCTCAGTAGCTGTTCACTCTGAGGCACTGCCAGTATACAGCAACTTAAACTCAGCTTTTCAAAAGAGCCCTTGTGGGAAAAACACAGGTAGAAATGTCAAATAAACTGGATCAGAGGAGTAGAGCAGCTCTGATCCACAGCCATTTTTCAAGATCCACCTAGACTTTTCCTAGCAGGACTGTCCCTTTATTGGGATGGATTGCTAGATTTACACACATGTTCTTTCAAAAAAATATTGGTCATTCCCAATTCTGTCTAGGAACAGCAGATACTTAATTATATAGAAATAAATCATCCTGCAAACAAAGGTCACTAAATGGAGCAAGAAAGTGTTCTGCTGCTCGAGGTGTATGGACAGGTCAGTGTGTTACCTGGCATTCAGGTACATTCAATCCACTTTAGAATGTTCTGCTGCAAGCCAGCTACTGCAGTATAGTATCTTCCTGCTGCTGCCCAGACTTCTGCCTCTACAGACCCAATATTGTTCCTATCAACAGAAGGATTTATTCTCCCCTCAACTACTTTTATTTCTTAGAAGCCAAATTTTACTGTGCAACACATAATAAATACAAAAACATCTGGAGTTTGGTGATCACCTTGATCCTTGAATAAAAAAATTCTGCCTCCCAGCAACTATGGGAAATCTTTCAGACCAGGCTGCTTTGGGTATTCCACATTTCAGTGGCACAGCTACTGCACTGCTCCCAATTCCAGAGTGGTTTCAGGAACATGGTTCTGTAAGTCTGAAGTCTTCAAAGAGCACTGCAAATTATCTGCTGCATATGAGCAAAAGGCACTCCTTACTTCATGATAAAATGTCTAAGCAGACACGTATTAGTGGCTGTTGGTATTTTGATCACACTAGAAATATCAGCAGTAACTAGAGGTGCATCTCAAATTTGTAGTTGGCATTCAGTACTTTGAATTGGCTGCTTTCAGTGAACAATTGGGAGTTCTTGTGCTTTCAACATTGTTACTTTTACACCCCTCTTAGGGTTATCTCCCACACACAATTAAGAAATAGTATGGAAGCTTGCCCTACAGCTATATTATAACCTAACAAAATATGGCAGTAAGAGTAAAAACTTGAAAAAAATCTGATGGTATTAACTCAGACAGTCTTTCTTGATATCTTACCCACATCTTATCTCACCAATATCCTAACGTGTGGTGGGAAGGAACAAAATGTGTTCCTATCTGAATGACCTGAAAGTGTCTTGAGGGATATTCAGGTTAGACTAGCTGCAGAGAAGACATGCAGGCCACCCAGAAAGACCAGACTTTGTGACTGACCTCCAGAAAATTTTGCCTCTTTTGCAGTGCAAGGTAATAATAGGATCAGAGTTTGGCTTTAACATCTGCTGCTGGTTGATATCTCTGACTGGCCTTTCCAGCTTCAATCTGAGACACATCTTGAACATTATTAATTTCCATGACCTAGTGTCAAAGACTGATAGAGAAAGTGATCTGGTTATGTTATCTTCCAGTATTTAATATCAGTTCTGGATAGAAACAGCTGGAAACAATATCACTTTTGCTACAATAAATTTTCAGAGGAATTTGTTGAAAATATCTCATATGTACAAAGAGCTGATTTCAAAAATAAATTTATAAACTGAAGGTGTAGAGGGAAAGCCACATGAGCAAACTGCTCAGGATGAGTACCTGATCCTGTTATACAGGACACATTCAGAGGTAAATTCATACCTTAGAAACTCATATGGAAGTCTAGGTACAATTTAATTCCAAATTCTGAATCAAAATTTTCTAATTAAAATGAAGTAGAGTCAGATTATCTCATACTTACTATTTATTTATCATTAAGCTGTGGATGGGTTCTGCAAGATCTCATGTGCAGCTGTCATTGATTTCAGTAGATGCTTAGCATGCAGAAACTTAGAATGAACTCTGAGTCTGCTCTAGTATCATGCACAAATTGTACTATATAAGCTCTTACTCTGCTGGGATTTTTCCAACTTAAATGAAAGCATTTAACTCTTAAAAATGTTTTTGATTTAAAAACCAGAGTACCTAGGCTGTCATTAGTTATTGCAGCTTGCCATGAAATAACCACAAATGAAAGTAAGAAATGAGGAATTATTAAGAACTGAAAGTGAGGCTTTATTTATAGTTACCTAGTCAAAAAAGTATGACCATTTTGATAGGTCAAGTTCCCTTGCTCCTTTGATGAGATGAGGCAGAGGAGTGTTGCACGCCTGTCTAGGAAACTCCACCAGCCGTGTGTGCACTGTCACAGAGATTACATGGTGGATGAATGCTTCCAGAACCTCTCCAAGCAGCACTTGCATGCTGGCAGGAAAAAAAAGTCTCTCTTGATTTTCAGCTTGGGAGGTACTAACAAAATATTTCAACAATCTAGAGCAGTGATTTTAAGGTACAGAAATGGGCTAAGTCCAAATAAAAAATTTAAAAAAATTGGAAAATAAATTTGCCCTCTCTTTTTTTTTTTTGGCCATGAAATCATCTATTTGAAGTGCTTTGCATATTTTTGCATGATAGAAGAATAAAAGGAGTAGAAGATATGTCTATTATTTCTTTCTTTCTGATTAAATACTGCGTGTAACCCTCTGACTAAGAGCAGGAACAGTACTGGCAAGAGAAAGTGGTGAATTTTTAATATGGTGGCAAACTTTTACATATGGGAGTCTTGGAAAGTGGGTAGTGATATCTTGTTCATTCAAATATGCATACATGAAAAAAACCACACCTCAAAAAACAGGTACAGAAATTCTGTTCCCCATTACTGCCACTCAGATTTCAAGAGACTTTTGAGTGAAAGAGCAACTTCCAAGAGGCTTTAGGAATTCAGCTTGCTTCCATTTTTTCATTTAATTATGAAACACTCCAAGGCCTTTCTATTCTCTGAGGCTATTTGAGGCTTAGAAAAAAGAAGGAGCTAAGATTCTGGTTCTAATTATTACAGTAATCTTAAATGAACAACTATCAGGTGATGAGGACCTGGTAGCACTTTAATACATTCCCTGGTTTTTGAAGATGGAAGCAGAAAAGAACTGGTGCAGTAGCTGGAACTCAAGTCTTTCTGAGATCTACTTTTCTTAGTGCAAATACCCAAAACTACTTGATGTATTTTCCTGAAAGTGTCAACATATTATACCAGATTTTCCACACTTCTATATTTCTTTCACAGTAACAGAAAGTCTGCTTTTTTTCTCCTGTCTCCTTGAATGCCAAGAGATAGTTTATAGTTCTTAATCCTTCATTAATAATTATTGCCCCTACTACAGCAATCTGAGTGCTTTTAGAAGATCAACACCAGAGGAGTTTATTACAGATATGCCCTCTTAGGAAGCATCCTAGTTGAACACAAATTTAATCATACTTGATTATATTATTTTGAGGGTCTGACACTTTAGTTTACGCACTGTTTTTTGGAGACAGACTCAGTATCTGACCAGATAGCATGTACTTCTGTAGGTGTATTACTGGCTCCCATTCTTGAATCTAGTATGAGGTGTCAAAATATGAACTGCAGTTGTCTTCAGTGTCAAAGTAAAGAAAAAGCAGGGTAATAAAGTTAATCAGCAAAGATTTACATCCCTGCAGATGATAGTATGTCTGGCAGTGACAATTAGCAACTTCATTAGTGCAGTCATGGAGTTATTGCTGTTTCTAAGTGGAGGGAAAAGTTAGAACTGCTGTAGTCCCCAGGATGGAAAATAAACCTCAGACCCTTCTCTTTTTTATGTAAATCTGCATCTTGATTTTGATCATCTTAAATGCAGGAAGTTGGTTTTGGTTAATAGAAATCACTGTCTTGAACAAGGGTTATGAATATGATATCATTTCAGCTTTACTCCTTATCTCTAGTACTGCTCACTAAACTGTACCATCAATTTATAGATTAGAACATCCAAATTCCCAAAAGTCTTTTTTGCTTTTAGTCTAAAATCACAGTAACATCAGGGAAANACATCAGGCACTCTCCTACAATTTGAAACTTTATCTCCAAATATTTAATTTACACATTTATCCATTTACAATGAAAAATTCTTCAAGAAGATGCCAGAAAAATTTACTCTATCAAGGAATACAACTGACTGAATCCATACCAACCCTAATTCCTTTGTCACTATTGTGAATAAAGTAAAACAACCATAAAAAAATTAAATAGGAAAGCTGCATTACACAGCCTTTAAATGGTGAGGAAATGCAAAAGTTACATTTTAACTTAGATTAGAAAAGATTTCCCTTATTATGAAATATGAGCTAAATACACAGTGAATTCTGAATTAACATGAATTTCCTTGGACTGAGTATGAAAACAATACATTGATCTTAGAAAGGTATTCTGTGATAGTGTTTAATTTTAAAATAAATCTGGCCTATTCCAAGTTAATCAAAAAGGATTGATTTCTAACAGCTGTTATTGTTTGAAAAGTTGATATCTAGGAATTTTGTATTGGTTTAAAAAGGCATCTGTTTCTAGAACGTGTAAAGCTTTGATAAAGCAGAGATAATTTATCGGCTTTCATTTTGTACAATAAAGCTGCTCTTAATATTCTTATCTCATAATACTGGATGTTAAATAGAGTGACTTTATCACACCATTGTTTTTCTAAGAAAATCATTGAAGTCAGGTGGGTTTTCTATTTCAGAATAGAGGAATTATGTGATCCACTATCGTCTTACTGAGTAGTAAGAAAGTGAAAGAAAACCGATGGAACAGAAAAGGCTGTATTACACCACTGATTTATGAACAGATTGCTCATTAAGAAAATGAGAAATTTTGCTTTATAAATTATACCTAAATTTATATTTCACGATATCTACTTGGAGTAAGTAAGTGAGTTCACACCAAATACTTCTTTTAGTATTTTTTCTACTTACCATACAACTTATTTATTCAGCAAAATTCCAAATTGGCACCACGCACGCATAAAGAACAATTTTAGGAAACCAAACACTTCTTGAGCCAAAGGAAAAATTCAACTGGCTTCTATAAACAAGACAGTAGCATATTTCAAAATAAAAGGTGGAGCCAATGATTTTCATGGGGGAGAAAAGGAGGGGAAAAAAATTGGCAAAAAGAACATCTGCTCTTACAATGAAGTCAATAAGCGAATTTTGCAAAACTACATGCTTGAGCTGCAACCAGCTGAGCAATATATTGGGGGTGAGGTGGAATACAAACGTAGTTCTTAAAAGTCACAGGAGTTCCATGACTTCACAACTTTCTGAGCCTTTATGCCATTCTAGGAATGTGTTTTAGGTAACTATATATTTATATATATACTGTTCCTAAGTACATATACATAGAAAATTGAACAGATATGTTCTTCTGTAAATAGTACCAAAAAAGGAAAAATATGATGACAAGAAGGGAAAACCAGAAAGCAAAATGCACACTCGAGATACAGCCCAAGCAGTTGATCTTATTCTGAAAGCTCCAGCAATGAGGCCACCTGCACTTAACTCCAAGATCTATGGCTACATCATCTCATAGCCACGGACAATGTACATCTCCTCTTTGTACCTTACTTTCCCCAGCTATGATATCAGGTTACAAGGACTTTCTCTGTTATTTCTTCGGAATGCCTGCTGCTTGCATGTGCCTCTTGGTATGCAGTCAGGAAACTTTTTCTGAAGGAAACCATTAAATTTCAGAAATCATACATCTACATATAGGAAGCTTTATTTCCTTTTCATTATTTACACAGTTATTCTCCAAGTATCCTGAAGGCATTTATATAGAACTTAAAATGTGATACATATTATAAATAAACTAGAAGAGGCACTTAAAGTCAGACCACAAGAAATTAAACCAAGGATCCGGAAAGACAAATTTTTTTTTGTATTCAGGGTATAATTTCAACATCAGAAACAATGCACACCATCTACAACTCGAAGAGCAACCCAGATTGGAAACTTGTTTCAGTATCCACAGCTTGAAATTGCCTACTAGGGAAATTGAAATGTGCCAAAGGGGCAGTACAGTGATTCTCCAACCCCTCCTTCAGTAGAAACAGAAATATTTTTTGACTCATGAAAGTCCTTTCAAAATGAAACATTCTAAAGATGAGAATGGTTTTTAAAATACATATTACATTCTGAAATTATATAGTATCAAAATAGGAAAAAAGTAAAACAAATAATAAAATTCAGTTCACAGAAGCAACCAGGAATGTAGAATCAGTTCAAATGTGAGCAAGGAGTATCACTTGATAATCTTCTGGAGATTCTCTCTTGTAAATGGGTAGGTGAAAATACATTTCACCAGTTTAACCAACTCCATGTTTCAAGATGCTGGCATAAAATTATTCAAGAGATTCCCTCTACCAGCATAAGGCTGCAATACTATATATATATCCTGCACTTGTTCCTGGTTTATTTAAAAATGCAAACCAAAAACTTCAGTGATGAGAGATATTGTAGCTCCCTTGCTTTAGTGTGTAGTCATTGGATATCCCTGACCTGATATTCTGACCTTGGGCACAGATTATTTACAGAAGTTCAGACACAGAGTTTCAAAAGTTTAGCTCCTCTGAAATTTGCACTGCTTTGCTCTGATGTTTTTTATAATTTATTCTTTTAGAACTGTGAGGAAAATGGCTTGTTTTATTCCACAAAATAAAGTCATGGAAGTGTTAAGATACTAATCAGTTTTCTTAAGATAGGAAAGTAAGTTGATAAATTAAGAGCAGAGCTTCTTAGGGAACTAGAGAAACCTGCTGCTGAGGTTCACTTGTATACCTTCTCCATACTCTTACCAACAACATAGACCCTTAGGAAAATTCTACTAACAGTAACTGCAGTTATTGTTCTCCAAAACATAACCATTCCTACCTAAAAATTGATTTTACAAAATTTTAAGGTTTCTTTTAATTTTGGGCTTTAGCCTTCCTAACACCAAGTTATAGGAGAAAGGAGGTCATGAACATCAACTATCACTTGTAAATTTAGTCTCTAAAATAATTAATGCATAACTCCATCATCCTGTCAAGAATGTCAGTCCTTACTTGATCATACCATCATAAATTTAACCTCCCAATTTAAGATATGTTACAATCTGCTTCACTGAAAAACTTTGCTGAAAACCCAAGGTAGAAGCAGGAGTATATCAAAGAGACAGTTGCAATAAATATTTGGAAGGCTGAATGCAATTTTTAGATAGTTCTGATAACAGAGTATTCTTTCTCAACAAATACGAGTATGTTCTCCCCACCTCTCAAAGTTATTTTTAAAGGACAGCCTCTTCAGTTTATTCTGCTATCATGTGGAATTCTAGTCTGGAGATGGCATCAGAATGATACACTCTAAAGAAGGTGCAATGCAATCTGGAATGTGACTGAGAGGTCCACACTCCAACAAAGACCTTGTCAGCAAAAATATTGGATGCAGCTGCTTTGCTGGACCATTCATGTGGGAATTGCAGAGATACAAAGTTTCACTTTTACATAATCGCTAAATATGTATTAGTTAGAGAAACTGTAGAAGTTTCTTCTCTTTGTTGCTGGCTTAAACCAAGACAGGAAATATAGAAAACAAGTCCTACCACTTGAAGGCTGTTTGGCAACCCATCTCAGTTTATCTGCTAGCACGCAGCTTTGTAATAAAATAACCACTGTCACTTTCTGTGGTCTTACTGTATATGCTGAGTATTGAGTCAACTAACAAATTGAAGAAGAACAAGAGCAAGACCTCTGACTCTGTCACCTCTAGAGGCAGAACTACATCCAATAAAAGGCAGAAGGAGTTTACATCTAAACCAGAACTGGGGTTGTTTTACCCAACCTCTTTGTCAAGTGATTGCTTCAGTTTGCACAACTGTCAGTTTTGCACTTTCTATAAGTACTGCAATGCTCAGACACTTCAGGAATTGCTGACAGCTTGAAGGGTTCACCTACGTGGATGTCAGATATTCTCTGTTATAAGGACCCAGGGTGAGTTTAATCTACAAAGAAATCAGTTGGCCGACATCATTAACACACTTCTACAAACAGTGGATAAAACAGTTTTAAATTACCAGAAGTTGCATCATTACGGATTATTATTTTAGCATTGTTAGCCTTCTATAATATGATGTTGTTCCCACTGGAATATTGATTAAAATAGGAACCAGATGTGCTTTTCATGACCAGATTGAAAAAGATAAACAACCAGAAAATCAATGCAAATAAAAAGGATGCCCTCAGGGTGTTTCTCGAAACTGAAGAGGGAGAGTGTATCTGTCTTTTAGAAGGGTGGGGTAGGAACTGAAAAACACTCAAACCCAGAAATCTCCTCTTTCACAAAAAAAATCCCTAAGAAACATGAAGCAATCTAGTTCTTTAGACACCTATTTTGATTATACTCAAATGCACCATTATCTTAAAACTGGGTGTACCAGCCAACATTAAAACAAAGAAAAATCTCTATTTTCAGTTCTGCCCATAAATCCACAAGAAATAAAGATCTTAGGAAAAAGACTAATTTACATGTAGACCTCGGCGTTTTACAGGAATACCACTCTGGTTTACTGGACTGTAAATAAGATAATTTTTTGGTAACCTTCATATCAGTCTTCAACTCCAGAGAGGCACTAAACGGAAATCTTTGTGCCAACCCTGATGGGAGCTCCTTTTCTGCTAAATGCAGGCCATTATCTGCAATCTTGAAGATTAAATATGAATTAATAGCACTGTTTTGCAGAGTAGACTGTCTGTTTCTTTACACAGAATAGAAAAGAACAAAATTTCGAGTCACAAGAGAACAGGGCTCATAAACTACAAAGAAAAATACAAGAGCACTCCTCAACATCACAGCTCTATTGCAGATATCAGTGTGGCCCTAATGAAGCCACATTTTTTCCCTTGCACATTTACATCTAGGCCAAGAACTAGAGACCAGTGAAGAGGGCGGCAGTCTCTGCTGGCAAGCATTGGAGAAGGGATTTCTTCACTGGGTAGATAAAATAATAATTTCAAAAAACGATGTAAAAAAAAAAATCTCTCTCATATATCTACCCCATTTTCAAAAGAACTAGAAGAGAGACTGGGTTAGCCCTGGTCAGCACCAACTCTATTGAGCACTGGCCCAGTTGAGCCAGGTCATTTTACTGCAGCTGAGTGTCACTTGCAATGGGACACACTATCAGGCCTGCAAAACTTGAAATAGCACACCATGTAAAGGCAGAAGAGATAATTTAGAAATAACTTAGCTATCAGCATCTTACTTTTTGTTTGAAAAAAGCTTTGCCACCATGTGGTACAGTAATCATTCCATCCCTAGCAGTCCTTCACTGCAGGTTACCAAACTCAGAAATGAAAGACTTCATGCACTACAGCCTAATACATATTTGATTTGCCAAATGATGTTATTTCTCTTAGATATATTTTGAAAAATTATCAGACAGAAAAAGATGGGATTTTTATGAGAAATTCCTTGATCTCTTCCTGTACCTTCTTAAAGTGACTTCCAAGGCTCACCCATTCCTTAGCTCCCATTTCTTCTACTGCATACATTAGGACCTCATTACTTCCCTCTGTTCTGTCTTGTATCTCTCTCCTTCTTCCTGAGAGTTCAAAAATTTTCATCCATTATTTTTTCTCTTCCACAATTTATAATGCTCCTAATTTTCCTCTTGACATAGCTGGTTCTCCATTTTCTTCCACATGCCAGCACCTGCTAGTACATTAACAGCCCTTGGGATACTTCAGGAAACCCATCACTGCCTTCATGCAGATGTCTATGGAGCTGTGTACTCAGACAATAACCTACCTGAGAAGTGGCACTGGTGGATATTGAAGGACTGGAATTGGAACAAAGCTCCCTTTTTTTGAGACATCCCCTGCTACATTTGAGATGCTGGTGCCAACTGTGTAAATCAGCAATTACAACTACCAATTACTCCAATATCAGAAGAAAATGAAGATCATGAAGTCAAACTATCTGAATTTTGGAAACACGAGAAATAACATTCTCATGAAGTCTTACTTCAACTCATGTGTGTACACAGCTGATCCTTCTTTCCATTACCACATTCTTTTTCCACATCTGTACAATGTGAGACTCCTATAAAAGATACCTTCTTTTTGCTTCTGAAGTAATGGCTATCAAAATCATGTTAAGATTTTTTGATAAAACCTCACAATCCTCAGAGAAGAGTCAGAATTGTAACAAGCCCCTAAATTTCAGGACACTTTGAGAGAGCTGTCTTTTCTTCTACTGGTTTCTCATCAAGAGAAGATATAAAAAGTGTTAGTCACCATTAGGAATAACAAGGAAGGGCACAGCAGACTAACTTGAGGAAAAAAACCTAATCTGTAATTTAAGATTATAGAACACATGTTCAGTCTGATAAACCATTCATCAGAGACTTTTTAGAGCCCAAGAATTCAATACCAGGCACTGCCAACTTATTGTTCATGTCTAACAATGCTATGAAACAAACAAACAATGGCATGATCTTCAGAGAGGAATTTTATTGAAATGTGGTTAACTAGCAAAAAACTGCCTGTCAAAATTCTTTTAAAAATAGCTTTTCAGTAACTTCCCTTTAATATTTATATCTTCTTATCCAGGGGCTTTCAGTCAACAGGATTAAAAAACCCACAAAAACTTGTTCAAGCTTATTGCCATGTCAAGGGACTACCACACTTTGTACCTCAGCATGGTGAAGTTCAGCACAGTGACTTCATTACTGGAGCCAATACACATTCTCAGTGTGAAAAAAGTTTTCAATGTCACATCAATGAAAGTATTCTACTCCAGAAAAGGCCTCTGTTCCAATAATCCAGTGTCAAGCACAGCAGAGATAACAGAGATGCAAGCAGTACACAAACTAGACAGATGCTACAGATGCACTCAACCCAGTATCATAAAAGGCTGATAAAAGGCATTTACCACTACACTAGACAAATTCCTATCAGGGAATCAAGTTTTCTCTCCTTTTTTTTTATAGGGGAAGGAGGAATACACAGATTCTTAAATCC
>VZTR01006850.1:37335-47336 GCA_013400775.1 Chaetops frenatus | reverse complement strand
TGGTTCTCATTATTTTCCTTTTATTCTGTTAATAAAACTATCCTTAGACCTTATAAGGGTTTGAGCCTGCTTTGCATTTCTCCTAATCCTTATCTCACAGCAGGAAGTGAGTAAATAAGTTTAGTGGGTGCACTGGTGTTCGGCCAGAGTGCTCAACGCACTACATTAATTAGTGCCCATGTGAGAAGGCGAACTAAAACCACTACAGAAGTCCATCACAGCTTGCCAGTTTGATTTTTGGGATATGCAGGAAAAATTCTCTGTTTCCAAAGCAGAGGTACCTCAGTAATGGCACAGCTGCCCCAATACATGACTCAGCTCATCCTGTGCTGCAGCACAGTAAATCCACAAGCCAGACAAACCAGTTCCTGTGCTGGAAACCAGGTTAGAAGAACCAAGTCATTATTTGGGCTGTTTCAATACTGTCTCTCTGCCATTCAAGATCACCCTTTTCTTTTTCAAATGTGCTGAGTATTCTTGTTCTTCCATAAGATCATTCCCAGATCAGGTGTTTCAGTAAAACTTCTGCATTTAACTCTAGCCCCACTGTTCCCTGCTGCCTTTGTACTGCTGATATCATTACAGTGACTTTCCTGGAGCCTGCCCCACTTGCCTTGAGACACTTCCTGCTTCCTCCAGGGGAATTTTTAAGCAATACTGACCTCTAGCTCTGTTATTTGAGCCGTTCAACCAACATCAGCTGTTTTTGAAGAGTGCAGTGGTTGCCAGGATCTAATGTGATCATTTGAAGATGGAGACAGATCACAGGACTTTATAGACTCAACTGATTTTTCCAAATCTTGGAGTAGCACAGGGACCCCCCACCACAGCTGTCAGGGAGAAGACAAAGAACCTACACAGCTGATGGATTCAGTAATAGCACCCAAATGAACAAAGTTTTCCTCCTCCATCTGCAGAATCTGTAGGAATCTTGCAGAATGGATCCCATTCCCTCCTCCCTTAGGGCAAGTGATCCTTCCCTGCAGTCTGACATGCTCTGCTCCACTTCAGGAACTTGCCAATGCTGGTGTAGTGACACCAGAGTGAATCATGGAATTGTTGAGGTTGGGAAAGCCCTCTAGGATCAGCAACTCCAGCCTGACCAATCCCCACCTTGCCATCAGCCCTGAGTACTGAGTGCCACATCCAGTTATTCCTTGGGCACCTCCAGGGATGGGGACTCCAAGTCTCCCTGGGCAGCCCTTTCCAAGGCCTGACCACCCCTTCCAGGAAGAAAGTCCTCCTCATGTCCAACCTGACCCTTCCCTGGTGCAGCTTGAGGCTGTTTGCTCTTGTCCTCTCCCTCTTCCCTGGGAGCAGAGCCCGACTCCTCCAGCTGCCCCCTCCTGTCAGGGAGTTGTGCAGAGTCAGAAGGTCCCCCCTGAGCCTCCTTTTCTCCAGGCTGAGCCCCCCAGCTCCCTCAGCTGCTTCTGGTGCTCCAGCCCCTTCCTCATACATGAGCCACACACTGTTCTACAAGCATACACTTCGTTTGACACGCTAATTTCCCTGGTTTTTTTAGATGGACTTTTACAGTAAGCCAGGCTGATTCTATAATTGAGTATTTCAGGCCTGTGTGGAAGGAGTAAAACACAATCTCTCCCTTTAGCACTCTGCTCTTCTCCAAGACATTAGATTATCAAGTTCTCTCTACACTGAAATACAATTTCTTGGACGTATCTCATCACAAATACAGTTAGTGATAACCAACTGTCTGCTCTTTCCTGCTGCTTTGGAATTAAGGCAAGTCAAAAACATAGTCACATTCCCTAAAACACCACTACCACACCCTCTCTCAGAGGATTTTCAAGAGACACTACACGGGATACAGACAGGAAAAAGCTCCTTTGCACAAGGATCTTTTTGGCTCCTTTCTACAGCTGTCTCCGATCCCACTTATTCAGGATTAAGGATACCTAAGTCTGAACACTGCAGTGAATCTGAAAGGTTGATAAAAGACTTTTTTTTTTTCAGTTTTAGATTAGTGTCAAACAGTGAGAATCTGATAACTGGATAAATAGTCTCATGATTTTTGCATTAAAGTGAACATCAGCTTATGACAGTCTATTAACCTTGTGACACAGGCAAAAGAAGGAACAAATGTGTTTACTACACAGTGCTGTGTTATCTAAGTTAATGATACACATATTTAGGTGCTTATTGCCTGCTCTGAATTAGCTACATATTAATGCTCACCGCATTCTTGTATTATAAGACCAGGCATAAAAATCCAATTAGCTGAAAAATGCCTCCAAAATACAGACAAAGGAGCATCCCAGTGAATACCAGCACTGACCCAAACACTTCTCTGAGGCATGACAGCAGTTTGGGGGGGCTGATACTTCCATCCGTAAAGTCAAGCACATGTCAAGGTCGGGCTTTTGTGTTCTTTGATCAATAACCAGAAATCTTTGATTATCAGGGCCCTGTAAAGTTCAAAGGGAGCTAAATGCATTTAGACCTTTGGTACAGCACGAAAGTGAGACTCCTAAAACACAAAGAGATTTGAGCCACATGCGTTATTTTAAAAATTTAAGTACCAGAAGGGGATAGTTTCAGTCAATCTGCTTTAGTGTAGTCAGAGTGGGAACAGAAATCTAGATTTTCTTCTTTTCTTCCTCTAATAGACATTTAAAACTGATCCAATATCTTGAATTTTTGAGCAGAAACACAGAAGTTTCTCAAGAGCATCTGCATTATTGAAACAGTATCCTGCCACTAAAAGCTGTCATATGCAAGAGGCCCATAGTTGTTCTGTTTTAGCAGTATCTGGGTACCTATAGACCAGTAATTACAGACCACAAATAACAGTGTATTAAACATTTGTATGTGGTTGTTACAGAATTGTTTCAAAATCCCACAAACTAAGGGCAAACTTCAGTTTCCAGATGAAAAAAAAAAATCTGCAGTGCATTTATTTGAAATGTATTTGTTTACACTTTGAATGTAAACACAGAATAAATTCTCAACATAGAATACATTTATTTCCCCATTAAGATTAGAGCATCCCACAGCTCACCAAGTCCTTGTGTTGCACCTCCCGCCCACCCTCATCCAGCAGAAACAGGATTTCAGCTCCTGACCTTCTTGGCATTGCAATTTTGGTTGCATTATTAACAGAACCATGATCTGCACTAACCAAAAGGGATCCAGAACTTTAAACTGGAGGCACAGTGGCAGTTAATACAGTATATTTTAAGAGCTGTGTTTAATATTAACAATTAACTGCACATCACAATCAGGCAGTATCAAGACAGAGTTTAATAAATGCTAAAGCCAGACTGCCACCATCTGACAACGCATTCCAGTCTTGGGGTAAAACAGCAGGTAGTTTCCATTACTTATTTAGCTTTACATCACATCAAAAGCTCTAATTAACTAACAGGCGAAAAGGATATTTTACTACTCCTAACACAAGCTAAGGGACATTCACTATTAATTACAGATCCAACAGCTGCCAGAAACTCTAAGTGTGTCACTATGGATAAAAACAACTTGCTACTGCTCTGAGGAGCTGCACTAGGCCCTCATAAGGTGCAATTCAGGAGAGCAGGGTACCTTTCCCTTTCTCTCAGCCAGGTACTTACATGCCAAAGCGCAGCGTCCCCGAGACGTACGTCTGCCAGTGCGCGCAGTAAAACATGAACGTCCCAGCAAAACAACAAAAGAACATCCAGTCAGGGTTGGTGCCCAGCTGCACAGCAATACAAGTTCCCAAAACCACAAAGACTGCAGAAGAAAATCGGTCACAGAGTGAAAAGGGTGGATGTGCGTAAGGATCCTCACCAGAAGCAAAGCTAATAACAGGGCCCAGAGGAGGGACAGTGGAAAGGTTATCCTGGCATGGTTATTTCACAGACATAAGAGATTAACACTTCCACTTGAAAAATACAGGCTGCACAATATAGATTTTAATCATATCAGTTATTAGAAGTCATCAATATTAAGGGTTTCTAAGTCTCCTACATTTTTATTCCCTGTGATGCCTAACCCCATTAAGGGACTTGAGTGATTTCTGCAGCTGCAGCCTGCAGCAAGGTTGGGGGTTTTCTCCTGCATTTGCCGGACATTTTTCCTTATTTTCTGAATTTTTCTGATGCCATTAAGAAAATTGAAGGTCTGGATACATTCAGCATGCATAACATATCTAAGATTTCCCCTCCACCCTTTCCATACACAACTCTGATAAAGAATTCATAAAATTTAAAGCATAAGACATTTAGAATTTAAAGAACCCAAAACACCTGATAAGGAGTTGGACTCTATCTTGTGGGACCCTTCTAACTCAGGATATTCTATGGTTTTACAATCTTTTTTGCAATGGGGTTAAACTTCAGGCTGGCTCAATGAATTCCACCTACACAGGAACTGACCTGGACGATTCTAATCTTGAACTCTGACTTGTAGAGTCCCACTGCTTAGGCTTAGACCTGCCTTGGTATCACTCTGTATCAAGTCAAGATGAAATAATACAGCAGAGTATTCTGACAAAATCTTACAGAAAATATTTTAGAACCAAGACTCTGCTAAAGCATCTCAGAGGAAGTGCTGGCTCAGGTTGAATTAGTCACATGCTTAGTTCTGTTTTCAGTGAAATACAAGAGAAGGCATTCACCTGATCCAGAGCACTGTCTATGGAAAGAAAGGTGACTTTCTTGGTTGAAAGTGATACATTCAGCACTATCAGTTGTCCTTTCTTCAGTAAAGAAGCTTTTTTATTGTATTGCCCTGAAACAGAGTAATTTAATCCTCCTACTTCAATTAAAAATGACAACAATACCTGTGGACAGTGAATCACAGCCATGATCAAAAAGCTCTCCTAACGGAGTGCTGCTATTTGTCCTTCTTGCTTGTTTTCCATCTATAGCATCCAGGGATTGGTAGATGAAAAGGCCACAAGCACAAGCAATGTATGCCCAGGGAGGTGCCTAAGAGAGAAAAGCAATCAGAATACAGTTTAATATAATTAAAAAAAAAAAAAGAAAGAAAGCCTGCAGCTAGGCTGTTCCACAGCCCAACACAACAGTTTTCCCTTTGCACATACCTCCTCCTCACCCAGGGACCTCTCAGCAGCTGGTCCTTGCAAGGACAGACAGAATGGGTTCTTACATGTGGAATGTAAATAAACCAATGACAGATTAATAGCTACAGCCCCTACTCTAAAGCAGTAAGCTGCACTGTACAGCTGGAAAAATTGTAATACTACTTTTGCAAAGTGGTGCACAACAAAATCCTCGTTAAATACATGCAAGTTGTCCCAGTGATTTCAGAAACTTGGGAACTTTTAGCCTCCAACTTTGTCACAAACACTGAGCTCATCTTCACCAGCCCTTCACTACTCACCAGTTGAGAACTGTGTCACTGCCAGTGCCCAGACTCTGCCCCTCCACCACCAACTTCACTCCAGTACAAGGCACCAGCAGCTTTGCCAAATCTACATTAAGAACCTTAATGTTCACGTCCATGATAGCAATTTCTACTCTGACAGAAACACAAACAATGCCAAAGCTGTGCTAGAGCAAAGATTACAATCCAAACTTTTTTATGCTTTTTGAAGCATAAACCCTTTAAAACACAAAAGCCAGAGACTTTGTCTGACTTACTCAGAGTAAGAGTAACTTAGCCAGAGACTTACTCTGTCTCAGTTTACACATCCATAAATCAGATATTATTGACTTTTTTACAATCTTCACATCTGACACACTTTAGAGAAGTGAGCATTTATGAGCAGCTTTATTTTACAGACCACACCAACAAAATTCAAATACAGCTTAATCAAGCTGACCTGCCTCTCATAAAGCCCTGGAGTCCAGCTGGTTTTGGCCAACACAACCATGACTAATTTGTAGCACATCAACTTAAATATATTTCCTTCTAGAGCTTGCATTGCTCCTGCATTTACCAAAACAGTTCATTCTGCCCCAAAAGCTACCACTGTACTCTGCTTTCAGCAGTCTCTGTATAAACAGCACAAGGTGATAAAGGGGAAATGTGTCATCCAAGAGCAGAGCACCCCATTTGGCCAAGGTTCTGATGCCACACAGTTCCCTCACATTTTTATCCCTCAGGTACAGATTTTATCTGCCACAGTTGTTAAACTTTGTCACCCTGAAGGTTTCTCTATAAAGTTAAAAATCAGTCTGCTGGTTCTCCTTTCCTAAAAGCTCCTTTCACAAGCAATGTAGGTGTTTCCACTTAGGCCTATTTATATCCAAGTGGGATTTCACAGCTCTCTCTTTATCCAGCTAATTTTTCCTTTTATTTTAAACTTAGGTACCATTCCATCAGTTAGCACTTTTCCAGCTGGGTCCTCCCAGCTAAGCAGGAAGTATTTGCACCTCCTTTTCTCTCTGGCTGCATAAGGCCCTGAGTGACAGCTCTGCCCCGACTGCACTTTTCAGCAACAGGAAGGGACGACTCACTCTTGAAAAAAAGCAGAACTAAGGCTGAGCTACAAGGAGGAGAAAATTTACATCAGAAATCAATAGTGGTTTGGTGGGGCAGGAGGAGAAATTCTGCTCCTGGAGTTTCAGAGCCCCATTTTCTTCCTCAGACAGCTCCTTGACACTTACAAAGCACCTCCCTGGCTACACTGTGCCATGTGGCAAATCAGATCAGGCCAAAAGCTGCTTCAGCACTAAGTTATTTTTCAGTTCATGCGAGGAGAAAATCTCATTCACCTCGCACAAAGTACTTCTCAAACTGTTAAACACCAAACAGTGCTTTCATACAGCAGCCTGCAGCTAACTCTGACTTTCTGATGCTCTGAGTGCAACTTCCTGGGCACTTCAGAAGTTTAATTACCAACCAAAACACAACTGTTTTCCAAATTCTAAATTCTGCTCTGGTTCAATGACCCAAACCAGCTCTGAGTTCCTGAAAGCTGAAGTCTCTCTATCAAACCAAATTTCAGAGTCTGAGCCCCCATGTCACCCTGCTCAGAAGTAAACACAAGTTAAACCAATGCACACCACAATGCCACAGCCTGGAAAAGGAAGGAGCTGCTCCAAGTATTCCCTGCTCAAACAGAATAGTCACTGTTTATCTTACACCTGCCAAATTCCACAGGCCATTGTGAAACAATCTATTTCAACAGATTTCTAGCAGAGGCAAACATCCCTTTCCCATGTCATACGTGGAGCAGGGATGCAGTCCTGACTGTGCCAACCTACGTAGGGTTTTGGAGTCTGGTGGGGAACAGTGTTCTGCTGGATTCCCAACCTCAGTTGGGAGACTTGGCTAGGAAGGAGTTCAGATATTTTAAAAGCTGGAACTCTTGAGACATTCCCAGCTATTTGGTGTGTAACACATTTCTGTATCAAATAACTTCCTTTCTCAGTGCACACACATAAAAGCAGCTTTTAAGATTCAACATTCAAGTGAAAACTTATCCAGTGCACAAAAATGAGTCTTCAAGTGCCTTATGAGGTAACCGGTGACAGAGAGAAGTTGAAATGCCTCAAAAAGACTTTTGTACCCCCGAAATCAGGTTAAAACATTTCTGCTCAGGGCAGGTCAGGAGTTTTTAGTGCATTCACAACAAAGAATAAAACCACTGACTTTTATCTGGCCTCCTCACAGCATGGCCACAGCTCAGGAACACAACTCCATGTTCCCACAGCTCCACCACACTGTGCTGAAGTCCTGACTGAGCTGCCAGGACATAGAACCTGCTGGGGCCCAGGAAGGTGTCCCTGTGGCTCACTAAGCTGGGTTTGGTCACACCACCTTTGGTATCTGAAGCAGCACCACGCTGGAGCTCAGTGCCTTGGCTCCAGTGCAGCCCCAGCGAGTCCAGCCCACTCAGCTCATGTGGCCACTCTGATCCCAGAGCCGAGGGGGAGTCACCCTGCCCTGGGCACAGAAAGTAAACAGGTACCAACTCCTCCTGCCACGCAGGCCAGGCAGCTGCTCCAACTCCTGGTGGGGCTGAGCTTTGTGCAGCAGCTCCCTCAGGGCTGTTTTGGTGTCAGACCCTGCTCCACATGGGTGTGTTGGCCCCAGGAACTGCTGTCTCACTCCAGCATCCACACATGCTCTCTCTGCATGCCAGCGTCAGAGAGAGGCACAAATATTTACAGAGAACAGCAGGAACAGGACGAACACTGCAGGCTGAACAGCAAGAACCAGCTCTCCCCAAAGCAACAACCCACCCAAAACCAAGAGTGTCAGAAGTCCATAACTCACCTGTTCTGTAGCTGTTGGGCAGTAACATACTAATAGCAGAGTTGTAAATATATTTATTAACAGTCCAATGATGGTGATCAGGTTGGGGGCAATCCAGGCTGGAACTCTTCCAACTAACCATTCCCAGTACCCCTGCATGAGAGGCTCAAGCAGGGACCGTCCAGCACTCTGGTATTTGTGCTCCTCTAACCGTTTGAGCTGGTGCTTGGACAGGGGTGGCGTGGGCAGCTGCACCAGTTTGCTGAGCATGCAGGCAGCAGTGGGGCCGTGGCCACAGCCCGCAGGGCCTTCCAGGTGCCACTCCCCACATCGCCTCTTGATGCTCCGGTGCCCACTCATGGGTTGGGTGGCCTAGCAATTGTCTTGGGCAGGCAACAGCTGAGCTGGAGAACCATAAGATCCTGCAACACAAAGGGGCGAGACACACCTGAGCACACAAATGAGATTTCAGGATATCAAAGGTCTCCAGCTGCTGCCCTATAAAGCATTTCATTTGCTATCAGCAAAGCAAGATGATTTTATAGGATTACTCCTTTGAAAGTTATTTGGGGAACTGCTGAAGGAACGACAAGAAACGAGTGTTACCAATGCAGCTGTAAAACCCTGCATCCAGCAGCCAAAATTCCAGCAGCAGCAGAAACTCCCACCACAGCAGTGAGTTGTGTTACGGACTGGGGCACAGCCAGTCCCCTCACACCTCTCCCAGGAGAGTAGGGGACACCACTCAGGTTATCAACTGAAAGCACTAAAAACTGCACCGATACTGAGAAGTCTTAAGTAATATGGTTTGGAGCAGCTTTGTCTCCGTGGTGATGCTGGACAACCATCTAAAAACAGTTATACAGATTTTTTTTCAGATTCATGTTCCCTATTTCAGTTTTGCTGTAGCTTTTTTCCTCTCTAAATTTAACCCAGCTAATTGTCTGTTCAACTTTCAAGATACACAAGCAACATGCAGGAGCTGGAGAGCTTTAGTTGGCTAGAGACTGCATGAAGCACCTGTGAAAAGAAAATACAGGGTTGGAACAGCTTTTCCAGCACAAACAAGGACTTTCACTATGTTCCATCTCCCTTGCAAGCAAGGGACCAGACAGATGTAATTCTCCACAAGAAGTGGAGAAGCAGCAGAGAAATGAGACTAAAAATAAGAGTTTGCTGTTTATCCATAGGACAGAACCAGGGGGAAAAAAAAGGAAAAAAAGAAAAAAACCGAAAAAAATCTGGTTGAAGTCCAGCAAATAAAGCAGAGAAAGGAAGAAAACATAGAGCTCTAAAGCCACCCGCACTGCACGGGTAGAGAAAACTGTGCAAATCAAAGGTCATCACTGGCCTAGGAACAAGTGCTCTCAGCTCCATTCTCCACACCCTCAGCAAGGCAAATTCCAGCAGTGAAAAGCTACCTCAGGCAGCTCCGTCAGAGGAAGGAGAAGAGAAAGTGGCAGGGCCTCGGCTGTGCTCGATAAGCTCGGGAGGAAGCAGAGCTGCACCTCTGCAATCACCAGGAAACCAGACTTAGTCACCACGGAGGTCCCTGTGGGTGCTGCTCTGGATGACCAGAAAAATTAGTCCCAGTGCATTAAACCGGGCTTTTCCCTCATCCTGGGGGGGTGAGCCAGGGGGAAAACAGCCCAGGAGAGCCCCGTTCTGCAAAGCAGACGCCCGGCCCGGCTGCCGCGGGATTCTCACCGGGCCTGGCAAACACCCGGCCAGGGAGGGGCCCAGGGCACCTCTGCCCCTCCGGCGCTAAGCCCCCGCCCACGGCGCAGGCCGGATCCCCCCGACCCCGGCCCAACCCGGGCACGGCCATGGGCCCA
>VZTR01006850.1:2329-37109 GCA_013400775.1 Chaetops frenatus | reverse complement strand
CTGTCACCCCTTCAGGGACCCCTCTTTATCCCCCTCAGCGACCTTCCAGTGTCCGTGTCACCCCGTCAGAGACCCCTTGTCATGCCCCCAGAGATCCCCCCCATCCTCAGTGACGCCATGGCCTCTNGCAGCCCCCACCGGGTGCCCTGCAGTCCCCACTGCCCTTCGGGACCCCCAGGAACCTCAGGTGTCCTCCCTCCCTCTCCTGACAAATTCCCCTCACCCTCTTTGTGCCCCCCGTCAGCCCCAGTGATACCCATCGCCGTCTCTGCTGCCCAGTAACCCCCCATCACTTCCAGTAACCCCTCTGCCCCGAGGACCCCACTGAGCCCCGCTGCCTTTCATCTCCCTGCCCTCAGCCTTCCCTTTCTCCTTTTCATTCCCTTTCCGTCCTCTCCTAAACCTCCCTCCGTCCTGCTTCCTTTTCCTCTCTGATCGCCCCCAGCACCCCCACTCCCGCTTATGACCTTGCAGTGACTCCAGTCCCGGCTGTCCCGTGGGACTCTCCCGGTGGCTCTGCTCTGAGAACTCAGGCGTTTTTAGCTGAGTCTGTGGCCAGGCAGGTGGGATTGGCAGGTGCCATGGGTTCATCCCTTACACAGAGCTCCGGATCAGCCGGAGCGCCTGGCCACTGTCACAGTGTGCCAGGTGTCCCAGGCAGGCTTGGGGGCGTCCTGGGCCTGGCACCGTTTAGGTTGGCTCCAGGCCTTGCTGTGCCTTCCCAGCCAGGGAACAGGATCAGGGCTAGAACATGGAGAGCCCCGGGAAGCTAACCCCCAGGACTGAAGGATTTCATAGCAACATTTTTGGTGTCTGTACTCAGAAAACACTCAAAATGAGTCACCTGTCATTACCCTGCAGCGGGGATGGCAGAGGTGACACATTTCCTACTTCCTTACATCAGTGCTTTGAGGATCAGTGACCTTTACCTGTGGCTTATCAGTGGGACCTGACAGGCAGTTGTGCAGGCTGTTCAGGCTCAGCCCTGTCCAGCCTGTTTGTTTAGGAAGGCACAAACAAATTCCTCTGTCCTTCCCTCATCACTGTCCACTGGACAATTGGCTGGAGACAAAAAGAAATGTCCCTTGGTAGGGCTTTATCTCTGCCTGTCTGGATGACAGAGCAGGGAAGATGTAGGTTGACAATCCAGGGATCAGCAGTAATTCAGGAATTTCCCTTTTCCCCACGTGATTCAGCCATCTTTGCAGTGTTATCATTCCAGGTAACATGAACTTTCTGTCGTTGATGGTCTTGCCCTCCTTTCATTTTCCTTTGGAGTTTCTGTTCCACATGCTCCAGCCTGGGCAGGGTGTGGCTGCATTCCTGCACTGGCAGAAAAACTTCCAAGAGGGTTAAAATCTCCTTTGCTTTTGAAACACTTCCTTCACTTGCTCTTGATATTGGAAACAATCTGTGATACTCAAACTGGAGCTTAAAAAGAACCCATTAGAACTCCAAAGTGCGTGAAGATCACGGTAAAAGTTTAAGAAAATCATAGTTATATGGAAAAACATTACTGTTGTATAAGGATATAGCTTGCAAAGGAGCTGATGAAAAAACAAGGAGTTTGAGTGTGTTTTCCTTCTCCCTGTTGAAAACAATGGGACAGGACAAGGTGTTAATAATAATTTATCTCAGGACCTTGCAGCTGGCACATGGCAATTCCTTTCTGCCTCCTGGTGTTTGGAGGTGCCTCATTCTGTGCCCAGACAGAGCCTGGGAGTTGGCAGGGACACAGGGCAGCTGCACTGCAGGAAGTTGGGACAGCCTGGAGTACACCATGCCTGACTGGGTGCAGGGATTTGCACAGAGTGAAGCCTGGGCTGGGGATGTACAGCCTGCCCCCAGAACACTGAAAAACTGACTTGATTCCACTGTAAAATATTTAATGAGGAGAGAGATGGAAGGAGGTAAGAACTCAGGGTAGATCTTGACTGACATAAGAGAATTTAAAGGAGGAAAAATTTACGAAATTGTTTTTAGTGTAAGGAGAGTTAGTGAGGGGTTTCTGCTGGGGAAGGCAAGAGGGGCAGAACCCAACTGGTGCCATCAGGATGAACCTCCTGGGTGACTGCAGATTCCTCCTGAGGGACAGCTCTGATCTCTGTTCTCTGTGACCAGGGACAGGACCCAAGAGAATGGCTGGAATTGTGCCAGGGGAGATTTAGGCTGGATATCAGGGAAAGGTTCTTCCCCCAGTGGGTGCTGGGCACTGCCCAGGCTCCCCAGGGAATGGGCACAGCCCCGGAGCTCAAGGAATGTTTGGACACCTCTCTCTGAGATGCACAGGGTGGGATTGTTGGGGTGTCTGTGCAGGGCCTGGGGTTGGACTGGATGATCTTAGAGGACTTCTCCAACTTAATTGATCCTGTGAAACTCAGGTTGCTCCAGCCCTTCTTCTGCCATGTATTTAGCATTGCACCAGCAGGACACTGGTATGTGTGTCCACAATGAAATGGGAAGTCATCCCTTCCTGAGATGAAAACCATGGTCTTAGGCACTGGTTTTAGCTGCATTCACTTAATCTCTTGGAAGCTCTTCAGTTCAAGTTAAATGGTTGTGTAGACAATTCCTAAAATCAAAGAGCTTTAAACACCAGTTTTCTTCATTTCTACCACCCCACCACACACAAGCTTCACTCTTTAAACCACTTGGAAGACAGGAAAATCATCCTGGGGCAAGCCAGCAGTCTAATCCTGTGTCCAGTCAGCAGCAGTGAGTAATCGAAGTTGCTAAGAAGAATAAACAAGGCAAGAGGTACAAAAGTACCTCACATCTTACTTATTTTCCTTTATATCTCAGAGAGTCAGAAAAATGAAGCGAATGTGGAGCTTCAGCAGAAAAATGACCTTGGATTCCCCTTAAGTGACATGTCCTCTGATGCCCTTTTTCTCAGGTATGTGGAATGTGGTTGGTTGGTTGGCTGGTTGGTTTGCAGGGGAAAATATGTTAGCTCAGAAATAAAATTAAGGCACTATGAATATTTAAATGTGAAAGGAAAAGTATATTCAGACTGACTGCTTGGAGCTGGGACTTACACACCCAGGCACATAACATTTATAACAGGGAATGGCATGCAAAATCTACATTTCTCTTTCAAATTCCCAATTTACTCATACTAGAGATGGGATTGTGAAGTTACAGTCATTACTGCATTGCAGTCTTAAAATCATGATCAGATGGCAAACTTTATATTTAGCTTAAAAATGGGCAAGATATCAGGCAACTTGAATTCTGTCAATCTGTTCTCACTCACTACATATCCTGTTAAACACCTTTACCTGCCACCAACCAGCTTCCTTACAAGCAGCTGAACCTTTACCTCTACAAGGCTGTAGTTGTCCATTCTTTGCAAGGGTTGTGAAGGTTGACCAGCTCTGATCTCTTGCAAATTGACCCACTTTTGTTTCAACTTTTTTTCCTGCCATGAGACTTTCTAGTCTCAGTGCTTCCTCTTTCTTCCTTCTCTCTTTCTCCTTTCTTTCAGCATCTCACACCCCAGGCCATGCCGTTCTAAAATCTCTCAATGCTGTACTTCCTTCTAATTTGTTTCAAAATTATTTTGCTTTTCTCGCATACAGATATTTGCCTGGATGCCCTTGGATGTGCACTCTCCATTATTTGCTCTTCACCTTTGTACTTTTTCACATTCCATTTACAGTCTCCAGTTTTAACTATGTTGAAACGTTTTCTCTCCTCTTCTCTCCAGTGACCATCAGGAAACACTTTTTCCGTGTGAAGGTGACTGGCACTGGTGATCCCAGGCTGCCCAGAAAGGTGGTATCTCCATCCTTGGGGTGCCATCTACTACTGGCTCTGGTGGTCCTGCTTGAGCAGGGGGATGGCCCAGGTGACTTCCAGAGCTTCTTTCCCCCCTCAGCCACTCTGGGACGCTGAAATAGCTCTGGTTGTTTTTGAAACCAGTAGCAAATTTCTTCACTTTTACAGCAAGAGTAGGAAGGAGTCACAGTTCTCTCTTATGTGAGCTCACCAGGGTGGCACAGCTGCACCTTCTTGCTCTTAGAGAACTGGGTTGAGACACACATTTGCTGTCAGGCTGGGATTTAGGGAACTGGACAGTGTGAGTACAGAGCACTCACTGCATTGCATGGGGTTCTTTTCCTCCCACCTGTAAAACAGCAACTGCTGTGAGCAACCCTTGAGCTTGGGGATTGTGGTTGGTAGCAGTGAGCTCAGATAGGTGAGAGCTCGTGAAGCCAGGCTGGATGGAGCTCAGCAACCTGCTNGTTGCAGAATGGCAAAGTCATTTTCTATCCCACTCTGTGAAGTACCTCAGCACAGGCTTCTCCTTGGCAATACCCAAATCTAGATGGGATGGGAGGAAGAGATGTGGGGAAATGGAGTTGTTTGCTCAACATTAACACAGTGAGCCCAGGAAACCCCCCAGTGCTTTGAGAGAGCCCATCAGCACATTATGGAGAGACAAGGAAATGAGACTCTGAAGCAAAGAGGACTCAGGGTAGAAAATAAAACCTATGTGTGTGCAACTAAAGGATGGCAGGGTTAGATGGGATATTGGGATATTCCTCCCTGTGAGGGTGGTGAGGCCCTGGCACAGGTTGCCCAGAGAAGCTGTGGCTGCCTTATCCTTGGAAGTGTCCAAGGTCATGTTGGACAGAGCTTGGAGCAACCTGGGATAGTGGAAAGTGTCCCTGGCCATGGCAGAGGGTGGAACAAGTTGGGGTTTAAAGTCTCATCCAGCCCTGGGACTCTATAACAGATGTTGAGTCACACATCATGACAGGGAGTAATTGAGGGCAGGTAATTTTGGGTCATTTCCTCCACATCCACCCACTTAATCGTTAATAGAAGCTGGAGGCTCCACCACAGCCACCATCAGTTGCAGTGTCAGTGCTGAGACATGTTCTCTGTCAGCTCACTCTGCTGACCTGATGTTGTGACACAAGGCTGAGAAGAAAATGGAGTCACTTACTCACAGTGACCCACTTGACCTTTTTCTGACAGCAACAAATCCAAGCCATGTAGTAAAATGACAGTACTGGTTTCTAATGATCCTCTAAGAATTTCAGAATTAACATTTCCAGATTTAATTCTGTTTATTTATGATTTCTTCTGTGAAGTCAGTGTTCACTTTGGGTTTGCAGGAGAGGACTGAGAGCAATATCAAATGCTATATGGGAAGCAGCCTGCCTCAAGGAAAGCAAAACTTTGGAGTCCTCATAGTAAAATCCTAGTTAACCTTTGAGAATCTCAGTAAACCTTTGGCAGCTCTCAGTAAACCCTTGAGAACTCTCGGTAAATTTGAAAATCTCAGTAAATGTTTAAGAACTCTTAGTAAACCTTTGGGTTTGGTTCTTCACAGTGTCTGGAAGCAGAAGTCAGCCCTGAAATGTGGTGGTTCCAGCAAGGCCTCTCATTCCTGCCTGTGGCACTGGTTGTGTGGTCAGCAGCATCATTTGTGTTTTCCTACATTACTGCAATTGTCCTGCACCACGTTGACCCTTTGGTGCCCTACATCAGGTCAGTGATGTCCACCCTGTGTCAGAGCACTGAGCTGACCCCACTCCTGTGAATTCTTTCCAACTCCAGACTTAAATAGCAGTCCTTACCCAACAGCTCCAGTTCTAAAGTTACTGTTTGTAGCCATTATATATATAGTTATAGATGATATTAAACTGACAGAGGGGACATTCAGGTTAAATGTTAGGAAGAAATTTCTTCCCTGTAAGAGTGGGGAGGCCCTGGCACAGGTTGCCCAGAGATGCTGTGGCTGCTCTGTGCCTGGAAGTCTCCAAGGCCAGGTTGGACAGGGCTTGGAGCAGCCTGGGATGGTGGAAAGTGTCCCTGCTTGGAATGAGATAGTTGAGATGAGCTTTAAGGTGCCTCCCAACCCAACCCAACCCAACCCAACCCAACCCATTCTGGGATTTGTGTATTACTCTATTTAAAGATGTCTGGTTTTGTGGAAAACTCTAAGCTTTGGCTCAATGAATATACCCTTAAAATGATGATGAACAAGGGAACTGGGGATGCCACACCACACCCCTACTCAGAGTTTGGCCACTTGCTGTCACCAGGTTTGTCGCACCAGTAAATTCATACTAAAATCTACATTGCCAACTTTATTCCATCAAGGCTAATGGAATATATAAGTCAAGCTTTGCTCTTTCAGTTTTCCATGTTCTTCATTTTTCCAGTTTTAATCCTTTTTATTCATCTTTTATGGCATCAAGATCGACATGAAAGGAACAGTTACTCCAAGCATGCTCATTCCCTGCTCTAAGGCTAGTTTGCCTTTACCATGGTGATTTCTACAGCTCTAAAACCAGCACAGCGTAGTTTGAGTAATGAAAAATTTAATGAAAAACATCTGGGAGCGGCTTTTTTTACATGCCCTTTGTAGACTGAAATAAGTAAAGTTGTGTTGGAAGTATTTTTAATATAGGTATAAATAATATAGGATATGTATCACTCCATTTATTTTTTCCAGCGATACAGGGACAATACCACCTGAAAGATGCTTATTTGGGATCATGTTAAACGTTTCAACCTTCTTGGGTGAGTACAGAAAGCTGTCCTTAGTGAGCTGTAGGCAGTTCTGGAATGCAACAGATTTAAACAAGTTCACTTCCTTCTCCAGATCATTAAACAGCCCAGAATTCTTACCCAAAAACTAAATACTGAGCAATAAATCTCAATTCTCTTCAACAATTGTGTGTGTCAGAGATGCTGTCCATGAATTGCCAATATGGCAATTGCGGATTCCAGAAGGGCAAAAAATGCATTAAAAAAACTAACAGAAAAGTAAAAGCAATAAAAACGCAAATTCAAGGCAGTCACCTTTACCTGTGCTGCAACAGTGGAGGGGGGAAAACAACCTAATATGGCTTTTAAAAGAAATAGATCAGAAAATCTATTAATTTGACTTGTTTGCCATGGTATTATTTCCATTTTCACTTCCAGCCTTTCAGCTTTCCTATTTCAGTGTGCCCTAAAAAATTCTTGTATTTTAAGAGTTGCCTCTGTTGTTGAGCATCTTCCCAGGTAAACAAGGACACTGCTTCCCAGCAGGAACCTTACTACCTGTGGCTCTCTTTGGCAGGGATGGCCACCATGTACATCCGGTACAAACAAGTGTCTGCCCTGAGCCCAGAAAAACCCAAGATCCTCCGGCTGAATAAGCTGGGCCTCATGCTGGGATGGATGAGCTGCTTTGGACTCTGCATTATTGCCAATTTCCAGGTTTGTGCTCTGCCTGCACTGCTCTGCTCCTGCCAGAGGTGTGTCTGTTCTGAAATACCTGATAAACTGGGGATTTACGGAAAGCAACTTTCCATGCCAAGCTGCTTTTTTGTCGAATTCTCTACAAAAAACAGTCTAAAAATATAAGGTTTGGCTTATAATTTGTTAGTTATTCCTTATTTGCTTTGGGACTTGTGAGCAGCTGTGCATGACATTTCAAAACATTTATAACCACCAAGCATTGCAGAAGCCACACCTGGATCTACTTCCAGGTAGGTTGAAAGCCTGAGATCCAGATTGAAAGCCCACAACTATGGCTCAGGAGAATCAGGTATCAAATAGTAAAAACTTGTTACAACTAGAAGTAAAGCCAAGAAAACCACCCAACCCCACAAGCCCACCTTTGGAAAACCTGCCCTCTCAAGTAGATTTTCCTTCAAAACTTCTCAGATTCTTTAAAATTCTGCAACATTAATTCTTCTGATTTTCTCTATCCCAGGTCTCTATGTTTTTTTCTCCCCAATACTTTCCACTCCAAAAAAAACCAAATCTGATATTCTCACCCATCAGACCATGAGCAGATCCCTGTCATTGTCTTTATTTGCCAGGTGATTGTGTAATTGCTAGCCTTATTACATTAATTACCTGATGGATTTTGGGGCTCTGTTGTGCCCGTGGCCACCACAGGCTGTAGTGTCACCTTGGGCTCCTGCTGGATTAGGGACAGGGAAAACCAAAGAGGAAAAACTCATGGGAAGCTCCACCTTTTCCCTAGCACAGCTCCCCAAGTGCTTCAGCAGCCCCTGTCTTAGAAACCTCAGCACTCTTATACGAGGCATTTTTTTCTTTTGGAAGCCTCAATCTATTTACTGTTTTCCAGAGCCCTCAGAGGTCCCAGCCTCCCATTCCACACCCACCAAGAAGAATCCTCCAGGCTCTGCTCATCTCCCTGATTTCCCTCCACTGCTCCTCAAGAAAGGGTTTTTCTACTTTTTGTGTATTCCATGACAATCAAAGCCCAAGAGGTGCATGTTAATTTGATAACAGTTTGTTTACCATTTAATCTTGAGCAAAACAAAAGTTGGAAGTGATGCACCTGCGTATCCCCCTGAAATCCACTGGTGATTGAAGACCTCAAAGTGTGAAAATAGAGAATTTCTCTCTGCTGATACCTCCCTGCACAGAACATGATTTTGGAGCACACACCTTTGCAACCTGCTTATTTCTTAAATAGAAATTCTCACTGTGGATGCAGCACTTAAAATTCATTTGTGCATAGAAAGTGCACAGGGAAAAGCTTGATCTTAAGAGTTACTCAATAAGATACACGGAGAACCTCATGTCTTAGGGCAGAAAACATCTGCAGGATTGGGGTGCAGGAGGCTGCCAGGCCTTGCCTTGTGCAACAGGTCAGACAACACTCTTTGTCCCCTGTCTCTGTCTCATGTGCTAAGGTGGGGATGAGAGGAAAGGGCTGAACACGTGAGTTTTCGCACACATATATTTTTATAATAAATTTTTAGTTGGGTTGGGTTGGGTTTTTTGGAATATCTTCTGATTTTAGTTATTTTTCCTATTTGACACTTGGTTCTCCAAGTGGTGTTTTTAAGTATTGCTGTTTGATTGAACCTTGTTCCCCCAGAATATTCCAAGATACTAATTTGACAAACAATCTTTAGTCAAACCAGAGTTTATTCAGAGAAATGCAAAACCTCATTATTTTTAATCCAAAATTGGGTACTAGAACTGTGTTATGTCTGTCCTGTATTCCATAATCTTTCATAGATGCAGGGGTTCCTGGGGTAGAAATGTCATTCCCATTCCCTGCCCACCTGCAGGGATTCTCTCACCCTATTCCTGTGATATTGTCCATTTATGAGAAGAGCTCTCACAAATTCTTGTACTGAAGGTACAGCTGTAACCTGTAACTTCATCACAAGAACTTAACAAAAGCAGAAATCCCAGAGGCTGGCAGGTTCTGGCTTCCAGACAGCTCTCAATGGGGCTTCCAAGAAAAGTCTCCTGAGGACTGGCACAGTCCAGAACTGCTTAGCTCAGGATGGGAGAAGGTCACTGAGGGAGTGGATGCCAGAGGTTTACAGAAGAAAATGAAACCAGGTTTTCACAGGAAGCACTTTCTTTCCCTAGAAATGCGTCCTGTACTACATCCATGTGCTGGGAGCCTGCCTGACCTTTGGGGTGGGGTCCATTTACATGCTGGTTCAGACTGTCCTGTCCTACCTGATGCAGCCAGAACTTCACAGCAAAGACATCTTCTGGGCCCGCCTGGCCGTGTTCCTGTGGAGCTGTTCCAGCATCGTGAGCAGTATCCTTTGCCTGGGCAGTGGCACCAAAACCCAGCAGCCTCCACAGGATTTACACCTACTTGAACTGAACCACCACCATGTGCCACAACAGGCCTGTCATCCTTGATCGTACAGCCTGTAGTGTCCTGTTCTGTATTCCAACCTGGGAATTTCAGGGAAAATGGTTAATCCCTTTAATACTTTTAATATCTCCCCTGGATATTAAAAAAAAAAAGGTAAGAGAGATGGTTACTACCCTTTCCTACTGCACGCCAGAGATTGAAAATAGGAAAAATAAGAGTTTATCCCCAAGAGGCCTGACTAAATTGAGAAATATGTGGCCAAAGGGTAATTGTGTTTAAGAGATGGATGGTTTCAATGGGGGAACAAAACAGGTAAGAAAGAAAAGTGTGTTCCTGAGAACAGGAATGGTGCAGAGTGTTGGGGTTGGATACAACTAAAAAGGAAACTCAGAATGTAGCACAAGAGGAAATACTCTAACAGACCATGTGAAGCAGGGCTGGCTGTGCCAGCTGGCTCCGGAACAGAGATTATGTGCTGGCACTTGCCAGAGAGACAAGTCTGGAGCACATTTCAAGGGTGAGTCAGGGGGGACTTTGACCTCTGATCTCCTCCCTAGCCATCCTGCAGTTCAAAAGACAAGACATTTCTGACTGAGATTCCCTACCACCTTCCCTTGGCATCAGAATCCATCACCCCCTTTAGCTCTGAATTCCAAGTGCTGGAAGCAGCTGTAGGTTTAGAGAAAGACAGGAACACAGAATGGTTTGGGTGAAAGGGACCTTCTAGTCCTGCCTTCTCGCAGTGGGAATCTATTCCAGTTTATCCATTTATTTATATAACAAATGTGGGCAAACTCAGAAACAGAGGCCTTTTTCCTCTCCCGAATCATTGAAACAGGAAACTGCACCAGCACAGTTCCCCTGCTCACCAGAATGGACTTGAACACTGGATTTAAAAATTAAACTCAGTTTTTGTGTCAAACAGAACACCACCAAAGCTTCTGAATTCCAGAGACACAAGTTGCAAAACCCATTGCTTAAACACTGTCCCATCTGCAGCTGTAGCCAGGCCACTGATTTAATCCCCACCAATCCCACTTATTTCCAGGCTGGCAGCCAATACCAACACTAAACCATATGTCCCCTTTCCCAAGGTTGGAGCACCCCGCTGGGCTCCCATCCCTGCTGCTGCAGGATTGTAGAATCTGCAGGAGTCACAGGAGCAGGAACAGTGGGGCACAGGCTTGTTATCCATCATGAAGGACCCTCACCTGCTGAGGGGCTATGGCAGACAGCAAGGAAATCATCCGAGAAACCTGGAGAATTTTTGTGCCTAACAGAAGTCTGGCATTAGCAAACAAGATTTACAGTTTTGAATAGGGAGGAACCAAACTGGGGGGAAACTAAAATGTGTTCTATGAACAATATGATCTGCTGCAAGTTAAGCTCCTCTTTCAGCTGCCAAAAGCCCACAAACCTCAAATCTGTAGAGTTTTATGCCAATGTAGTCTAACCAAAATTATAGGGAAGTTGTAGAAATAATGATGTGTACATATATAACAATGAAAGGGGAAGAAAAGGGAAATTGTTGTTCTGAATTAACAGATCATAATGTAATAAGGGAAAAATGGGAACAGGGAGAAGTCTGTGGCCTTGGGTTAAATGGTTGTAACAGGTACTGGAGGACAGAAGGAAATGTATTTTTTGTCAGCTCTGGGGTCACAGCAGGGCAAGGGCAGTGCCCACCCCTTGTGCTGGGACTGCTGGGGCACCTCCAGTCCTGGGCACAGCTCTGGGCTCCTCCTGACAAGAGAGACATTGAGGGACTGGAGCATGTCCAGGGAAGGGAATGGAGCTGGGGAAGGGGCTGCAGCATCAAGAGCAGCTGAGGGAGCTGGAGGGGCTCAGCCTGGGAAAAAGGAGGGTCAAGGGGGACCTTCTGGCTCTGCACAACTCCGTGGCAGGAGGGAGGAGCCAGGATGGGGTTGTGCTCTGCTGCTGGGGAACAAGGGACAGGACAAGAGGAAATGGCATCAAGCTGTGCCAGCAGAGGTTCAGGTTGAATATTAGGGAATTTTTTTTCCTAGAAAGGGTGGTCAGGCACTGGGACAGCTGCCCAGGGCAGTGGTGGAGTCACCATTTTGAAGAGATTTAAAAGCCACATGGATGTGGCACTTGAGGGCATGGGTTTGTGGTGGCCTTGGCCTTGGGGAGCCATTGGACTCAACCTCAGAGGTCTTTTCCAACATAAACAATTCTCTGAATCTATGAAAATACTCCTGGTCCTGTGGCAGAATGTAACAGCAGAACTGCCAGCCCAGAGCAAGGCAATTGATGACCCACTGTTACTAAGAGGGGGGAGCCAATTATTTTTATATCACAATGATTAAATTCTTCCCGCTGCAGCAGGAACTCAGGCAGGTAACAAACAACTCCTAGAGCTGTCCAGTTCAATTAAAAGTAAATTGGGTGTCTGTGGTCCAATCAGTAACCAGAGCTCCCAAACCACTCACATCCGTTTTTTTATAAGCTTTGGAAGTCTGGGTTCTTAAGGCCATGTTTGTGCCAGGAAGTCCAGCCATGTTCACCCCCAAAATTAATCTTTCACATCAGGAGGCTCTTGATGTTTAATCTCATTAACCACTGAAAAAGTTAGCATCTTAGTCCTATGAAAATCAGGTTGTAGATGATCTGAGTTTCATTTGTTGTGTTGCAGGAGCACACTTTTGGGTACTGTCCCTCTGTAAGATGCTGAAAAAGTGACATTGAACACTCCAGAAAGATCCAGGTCTTGGATTAAATGGGGGATCATTGGCATGTGGGGTGAAATCCAAAGCAGTTCTCAAACCTTGACTAAGAGGGAAACAAAAGCCAAAAATCCTCTTTGCTGCAGGTGATACAGTGTTCCAAACTGTGGCCCACAGCAAGAATTCAAGGTGGGTGAGACATTGAAAAGCCATCAGAGAAAGAGATCTAGACTCTTGTTAGGGTGGGAAATGCCAGTAAGTGCTCACATCTGATCATAGCTTAAACACTTCCATGAGAGCACTGTGTTTGATCAGAGGAATAATAAGAGGCAGCACACAGAGAACAGAAATAATGGATTTAGGTTCAGATTAACCTTTTCATGCAACAATAGCCAGTGGGTTGGGACAAGCTACAGGTTGAAGGGCACAATGTGAACAGTCCATGGTCCCATTCTCCTCAGGCTGACACCTCACAGCCTTAGCTTGACACAGTCTGCAAGTTCCATGTTCCTCATTCTTTGCCTTGAATCTTCCTTAACCTATTCCCTCAGTGTTTGTGTCCTCGGTTGTGTTGTACAGTGGCCTGTATGGACAGAATTTGGTGCAGAAACTGCACTGGGACCCCAAGGAAAAAGTAAGTGATTGTGGGGGGGAAATGGAGACCAAATCCAGCTGGGTTTGGAGGGACAGGTGGGAAATTCCTGCAGCTCATGACACAGACTGGGGTGGGAGAGTAGAGAGCTGTGCCAGCCTAACCAGCCAGCAGCTCCTTGGAATCGTGGGATCCCAGACTGGGGTGAGTTGGGAGGGACCTTGAAGCCCATCCAGTCCCACCCCCTACCACGGACAGGGACACCTTCCACTATCCCAGGTTGCTCCAAGCCCTGTCCAACCTAGCCTTGGACTTCCAGGGATGGGGCAGCCACACCTGGTCTGGGCAACCTGTGCCAGCACTTGCTGAAGTTCTGATCTCACAGAACTGTTGGATCTTCAAGTGTAACTAAATAATTTCCTCCTGCATCTTGAGGGGGGCCTTGAACCTCCCTGCTCTCTGTTATTTAGGCTCTGGATTAAGCCTTCAGGTTTTGCAGGTGGATATTAAATTCCTAGTGGGCATCATCCCAGTTGAAGCAGGTGCTTTCCTGGTCATTCTCATTCTTCAGCACTTCATTCTTGGACATTCCAGATACAATAAGGGATTTTGGTCTCCAGTGGGAATAGCTGTGGAAGCAGGATCTCACATTGGATGTCACAAGTCACAAGCCATCCTTGTGCCATTGCATGTTCCAGAGCAGTTTTCACACGGATTTTTCCCCTCTATAACACAGGGCTACACCCCCCACATCATCAGCACCATCTCTGAGTGGTCACTGGCATTCTCCTTCCTCAGCTTCTTCCTCACCTACATCCGTGACTTCCAGGTAAAATGAAGTTAATGTTCTGTTTCTGAATAGCCCAGTGTGGTGCAGCTGGGCAGCCTTAGATATTATGGGATCACGGAATCGTTTTGGTTGGACAAGACCTTTAAGGTGATGGAGTCCAGCCATTAACCTGGCATGGATCAGTCACTAGAGCTGGAGACCCATGAGCAACTCTAAGCGACCCCCATAGAGTCTGTCCCTGCTGTGTTACCACAGCTCCAGCACCAGGGTGGCTTTAACTGGCCTTGACTGGCTCTGGCTGGCTTCACTTCCAGACCCGTCACAGCCACAGGAGCCTTTTCCTCCAGGACAAGGCAAATGATGGAGCCAGTCCAGAGCACAGCTAGGAGCCAGGCACGTGCCTCTGAGCTGACCTGTTGGCATTTCCAAAAATCTTGGCTGTTTCCTCTGGCCACTGAACTTCCCAGTGCCAAGGCAGCAGGGAGCCACTCACAGGGACCCCCTTTGCTTTCCCTCCACAGAAAATCTCCCTGCGAGCCGTGGTCAGCCTGCAGGGCCAGACCCTGCACGAGAGCCCAGGGAGCTTCAGGGCAGAGGAGCAGGCGCTGCTCATAGCAGGGAGCATCTGATGGATGAAGAGAACTCAGGAATTTAATAGCAATAACAGCTGATATTTCTAAACATTTATTTTATACATAAAAAAATTATGAAGTGATTGCCTTGTACTTGACATCAAGGGCTTTGCTATTAACCACAGCAATGCAAATGTTACCAGTACTGTGAATGAGTCTGTGACATTTCTACATTTTCCAGTGTCATGAAGAATTAAATGAAGGTTATTAATGAGTTGTGTCTCCTCGTCTCTTCCTCCACACCCAGTTTGACCTCCCTCACCGTCCTCTCTCCAGTGCTGGTCAGGCCAAATCCTTTTGGGTAGCAGATCCTCCAGCCTCACCTCTGCTCCCCTTGGGCCCAGGGGGCTGATCCATGCCCTGCACTTTGAGCTAGAAGGGATGGACCCCAAAGTCAACCCCATCCTTGGAGCAGCCCATAGGGAAAAACCTCTTCACAGCACAGCCTGCTCTGGAGGTCAAGGGGCAGCCTGAGCAGCTCCTTCCTGCTGAAGGACAGCCCTGTGCTGGCTCTGGAGAGGAGTGACAGGGAGCAGCAGGAGCCACACAGCCATGGAATCCCAGAAGGGTTTGGCTCAGAAGGGACCTTAAAGCTCATCCCATCCCACCCCATGCCATGCACAAGGACCCCCTCCACGTGACCAGCTTGTTCCAGGCTCTGTCCAACCTGTCCCTCCTTCCCTCCCTCTCCGTGGCAGTTGTTGGAGCTGACAGACACGCTGACCCAGGCATTCTCGTGCCAAGTGTCCCTGTGGCACAGGTAGAAGAGTTGGCCAAGGCAGCCCATGTTCTGTTCCTGTTCCCTCCTGAGCCAAGAGCTGTCCCTTAAACACCCCAGAGTGTGACCTCTGTTCTCTCATCCTCCACATCCCTGGTGCTCCCTGAGAGCCTCCAACCCAAGCCAGCTGCTCCTTCCTCCAGCTGCTCCCAGCAGCTCCCAGAGTGTTGACAGCGACAGCCCTTATCCCAACCCTGTGCAGTGTCTGTGTGCTCCAGAGGCCAAGCTCCACGAACCTCTTAAGTGCCAGACACACCAGCTGGTTCCAGTGTCAATCCAGGGGGACAACCTCCCACACTCCACAGTCATGCCTAGACCAAGCCAGAAGCCTTAAAAACAAGTATCTCAAATTCTACCAAAGTACAGCAGATTAATGGGATATTTGATTGCACACAGACCTACCAAGTACCTCCACAGGTACCCCTGAGCCCTGCTTGGCAGGAACAGCTCAGCTCCCTTCCCAAGTTACTGCACAAGGCTTGTACATGAGCTCCAGCACATTTCCTACCACAACAGAATCCCTTAGGTTGGCATATTTGCTTCCTAGAGGGGCAGGCAAAGTACCAGGAGAGGAATGAATCTAAGCTGGAGGCCTCCTGGAAACCTCAGCTCTGGAACTCCCTGGAATAGCTCTGGAACTCCCTGGGTAACTTCTTTTTCCCAGACTTAAATGGGATGTCTCCATCCCTGTTACTGCATTTCCAGCCTGGTTCAGAGTTCAGGCAATCCACAGGGTGAAAACAACATCTGGGGCCAAAATATGCCAAAATACTGAGGGCAGTGGGGTGAGAGGACAGGTGGATGTGATTCGCATGGAGTCACAGAGAACCCTGGGCTCCATGGCCTGGGTAGGTTTCCCAAGTGTTGTATTTTAGCTGCAGATGAATCCTTAAGGTTCCCAGCCACCCTGGAGAGCTGCACACTTGGCCACAGACTTTCTAAGCAGGGAATAGGTAAACCCCAGTTCCTGATTAACTGTTTCAATGTAGAAAAATGTGATGTTTCAGCTGAGAGAATCCTTTGCTTCCCTCAAGGCTCATTAGACAAATGGTTTAAGCAAGAGATGGTCCCAAGAGTGATGGTATCCCTGTGGAGAAGGAGGGAGAGAGCTCTTTGCCTGGTACAATGGGAGGAGAAGGAAAAACCCCAGTTGATTCATGCATGCAGCTCTCAAGGAGGCTCTAGAAGGCATCTGCCTACTCCCAGGGCTTTCCTCACCTCTCCTTCACTGCTTTCTCCGTGGATCACTGTGAAATGCAAAGAGATCGTTCCTGCCAACAGACATCCAACCTGCTGCTCCCAGAAGCAATTCCTGCCCCAGAGAGCAGGGATTTCTCTGTAACTTAATGTCACTGTGATGAGCCAGCCAGGGCAGACTGAGGTTTAGGTTGGACATTAGGAAAAATTTCTTCCCCAAAAGGGTTGTCCAGCCCTGGCACAGCTGCCCACAGCAGTGGTGGAGTCACCAGTCCTCAAAGGATTTAAAAAAAAAACATGTGGATGTGGCACCTGGGGGACATGGTTAATGGTGGCCTTGGCAGTGCTAGGGAGCAGCTGGACTACATGATCTCAGAGGGCTTTTCCAACCTCAAAGATTCTGACTTTACTGCCCAAACCATTACATTCCTGGGTTTACAGTTAAACCCCCACAAAGCCCTCTCACTGCTCCCCCACCAGCCCAGAACCACATGCTGGGATTCCTGCTCATCTGCTGATCCATGGAAGTTCAGCCTCAGAGCATCCAACTATTCTCTGTTTAACAACCTCCTCAATGCCAGGAAAACCCTTTTCCTAGAGACAAGGATGAGCAGCACTGAGGAGCAGCTCCCTGCTCCCAGCTGCTCCAGAGTTAACACCAGTGAATCCTTGCCTTTTCCCCCTTCTCTGCAGCCCCACCAAAAGAGTTGTGATCCAGGGTCTGGGTTGGGTCCCACCTTCCATAGAATCATCATGGTTGGAAAAGACCTTCAAGATCATCCACGTCCAGCCCACACTGCCACTGTAGCCCCATAACCCCTAAGTCACATCACCCAGCGAGATCCAGACTTCATTTGAACAATGCCAGGGATGGTGCCTCCACCAGCTCCCTGGGCAGCCCCTCCAATGCCTGACCAGCCCAGCACTGAACACTTACAGGCTCCATTAGTAGACCTGAATTGCCCTGACCAGCCCCCTGGGATCTCCTCACACACTCATGGCTCATGAGCTGCACGTGAGCCCAAGCTTGAGCACCCAGATCTGGCCTGTTGTGGGTAACCCGGGTTCAGCTCTGCCCCAGGATTTAGTCTGTGGACAGTCCTCAGATCTCAATTCACAGAATCCCAAGATGGTTTGGGTGGGAAGGGACATTAAAGATCATCTCATTCCACTCCTGTGTCATGGGCACGGACACCTTGCTTTTCTGTTGCTCTTGATGTCCCTGGCTCCAAGCCCTTGGACACTTTCAGGGCTCCAGGACCAGCCACAGCTTCTCTGGGTACCCTGTGCCAGGGCCTCCTCACTTTCACAGGGTAGAATTTCTTCCCAATATCCCATCTAACCCTGCCCTCTAGCAGTGGGAAGCCATTCCCTCTTGTCCTGTCATTCCATTCCTTGTCCCAATTCCTTCTCCAGCTCTCCTGGAGCCCCTTTAGGCACTGGAAGGAGCTCTAAGGTGTCCCCAGAGCCTTCTCTTCTCCAGGTTGAACATTGCCAGCTCTCCCAGCCTGGCTCCAGAGCAGAGGAGCTCCAGCCCTCCGAGCAGCTCCATGGTCTCCTCTAAACTTGCTCCAGCAGCTCAACATCCTTCTGCTTCTGGTGGGCCCCAGGGCTGGAGGCAGCTCTGCAGGTGGGGGTCTTACCTGAGCAGGGCAGAGGGGCAGAACCCCCCTCCCCTGCTGCCCACACTGGGGGATCAGCTGAGGGCTTGGGGGGTTTCTGGGCTGGGCCATGTCCAGGTCTCACCCACCGACACGGCCAAGTCATTCTCCCAGGGCTGCTCCATCTGCTGACCCCCACCCCGGATCCATGCCAGGGTCACTCCAACCCAGGTGCAGTACCTGGAATTTGGTCTTGTTAAACCTCCTGAGTTTTCCATGGGCCACTTCTGAGCTTGTCCAGGTCCTTCTTGATGACTCTGTCCCTTAGGGGTGTGCCTGCCTCCTCAGCTCAGTGTCACCTGCAAACCTGCTCAGGATGCCCTTGATCCCTTCATTTGTCATTAATGAAGATATTAAATAATGCTGGTCCCAGTACAGACCCCTGAGGGACACTACTGATCCCAGTACAGACTCGTGAGGGACACCACTGGTCACTGATGTCCATTGGGACTCTGTGCCGTTGACCACAAGTGCCTGGATGTGACCATCCAAGCCATTCCTTATCCACCTGACAGTCCACCCATAAAATCCATCTCTCCAAGGCAGAGGATACTGGGGGAGAACCACATCAAATGGCTACAGAAATTGAGATAAATTACATCTGTAAGCCTTCCCCCGGCACTGATGGAGTCCCTCCTGTTGAGCTTCTCATCCACCAACACCCCCAGGTCCTTCTCTTCGAGGCTGCTCCATTCATCCCCAAGACTGGAGTTGTGCTGGGGGTTGCCCCAACCGAGGGGCAGGACTTTGTCCTTGGCCTTGCTGAACTTCATGAGGTTCACACAATCCCACCTCTCCAGCACATCCAGGTCCCTCTGGATGCCCCAAACCTTCTCTTGAGCGTGTGACCCCACCAAACATCTCACTGTCAGCACCGTGCTGAGGGTGCCTCAATGCCATTGTCCATGTCACTGACAAAGAGCACCAGTCCCAACATGTATTCCTGGGGGCACCACTTGTCACTGGGCTCCACCTGGACACACTTGTCTTCAGCTGCAGACCACAACCCTTTGAGTGCCACCATCCAGCCAACTCCTTATCCAGCGAGTGTTCCGCCCATCAGATCCATGTCTCTCCAGTTTTGAGACAAGGCTGTCCTGCAGGACAGTGTCAAATGCTTTGGACAGTCCAGGTAGATGATGTCAGTCACTCTGCCCTCACCTACTAGTACTGTCACCTTGTCATGCAAGGCCACCAAATTTGTCAGGCATGATTTGTCTTCATAGAAGCCATGTTGGTTGTCACCAATCACCTCTTTATTTTCCATGTATCTTAGCAGTTTCCAGAAGGATCTTCTCCATGATCTTGCTGGACACCAGTGTGACTGATTGACCTGTAGTGCACTGCATCTGCCTTATTTCCCTTTTGAAAAATGGGGTCAAATTTCCCATTTTCCAGTCAGTGGAACTTCACCGAACTGCTACAGCTTCTCAAATATGATGGAGAGTGGCTTAGGAACCTCTTCTGCCAGTTGCCCCAGGATCCATGGATGCATCTCATCAGGTCCCACAGACCTGTGCACCTTCATATTCTTTAAACATTCCTGAATTTGATTTTCTCAAGTCCAGAGAAGGGAATGGAGCTGGTGAAGGGCATGGAACATAAGTCCTATTAGGAATGGATGAGACAGCTGGGGGGGCTCAGCCTGGAGAAAAGGAGGCTCAGGGGGGACCTTCTGGCTCTGCACAACTCCGTGACAGGAGGGGGCAGCCAGGGGGGCTTGGGCTGTGCTCCCAGGGAACAGGGACAGGACAAGGGGAAACAGCATCAAGCTGTACCAGGAAAGTTTCAAGTTGGTCATCAGGAGGAATTTCTTCCTGGAAAGGGTGATCAGGCTTTGGAAGGGGCTTCCCAGGGAGATGATGCAGTCACCATCCCTGGAGATGTCCAAGGAGTACCTGGACGTGACACTCAGTGCTCTGGTCAGAGTGACAAGGTGGGTATCAGTCACAGATTGGACTCGATGACACAGGTTTGACTTGATGACTTTGGAGGGCTTTTCCAACCTTAAGGGTTTGGGGATTCTGTGATTCTCCTACTGCAGATGGTTCCTCTTTCTCCCAGTCCCCGCCTTTGCCCTTGTGACTCTAGTGGTGTGACCGGGTCACTTCCCAGCGAAAAGTGAGGCACAAACGTTGCTGAGAACCTCAGCCTTCTCCATGTCCTGGACAAGCAGGTGTCCTATTTCCTTCTGGAGAGGGCCCACACGTTTCCCCGTCTTCCTTTTATCACCGATGTACCTATAGCAGCTTTTCTGTTGCCCTTGATGTCCCTGGCCACATTTAACTCTACCAGGGCTTCAGGTTTCCTAACCTGATCCCTGGCTGCTCAGGTAATCACTCTGTATTCCTCCCAGGCTGCCTGTCCTTGCTTTCCCACTATGGAGACTTCCTCTTTGAGTTTGTCCAGGAGCTCCTTGTTCACCCTCACAGGTCTCCTGGAGTTTATGTCCAACTTCCTCGTCCTTGGGATGCTTTGCTCCTGAGCTTGGAGGTGATCCTTAAATATCAACCAGCTCTCCTGGGCCCCTCTTCCCTCCAGGGCTTTATCCCATGAGACTCAACCAAGCAGATCCCTGAAGAGGCAAACTGCTTTCCTGAATCCCAGAGCTCACTGTGTCCCTCTTGTTGCCCTGAGGATCCTGAATTCACCATTCCATGTTCACTCAGCCCAAGTGGCCCTTGAGCTTCTCACTCCCCACCAGGTCCTACTTGTGGGTGAGCACGAGGTCCACCACAGCTCCCCTCCTTGCTGGCTGCTCTCTCACTTGCAGAAGTTTATCCTCAACACGTATCAGAACCTCCTGGATCAATTATGCTCTGCTGTGTTGTGAACATGACACTGCTATTGTCTGTCCAGAGCTTCATCAGATGGGTGTTCCTGGTAAAGCCCTCTAAAAGCCATCCCCAGGTGGCTTCCTGGGCTGCACCTGGCAATGCCCAGCTTTGGGTCAGTGTTGGGCTCAGCTACCTCAGGTTTACAGTCAGACTTGATGATCTTGAGAGTCTTTTCCAACCAAAATGATCCAAGAATTCTATGTCTGGGACAGACCTCTGTGAAGGTTTGTGCCTCACATAGAAGTTCTGGGGTGTGGTGGGTCTCCATTATAGGAGACAGGCATAGGAACAGTCCTGGCCAGGGACTCCAAGGCACCAGGTTTGGCTGATGTTGGCAACTTGGCCAGCACCATCTTTGCTTCCCGATCTGTTCTGTCCAGCACTCACTACTGCCTCTGTTCTTTGGACTCTGAAATTCCTGGAAGGTCTTCCACTGATTCTTCCCAGGAATTTGCTTGAAGTAAGTTGTAATTCATACCCTAAATGCACAGATTTCTTATGTACTTAGCAGAGCAATCCCAATGTGTGACACATTCCTGCCAGCCAGGGCTGCATTCAGGGATGACCAACAGTCACCTTCGCACCTGGGTGACAGCCAGCATTCCCAGAACTCTAGTTCTTGTCACAGACTCTTCATAAATCACAGAAGTTCAAGGATGAACAGATAGGCAAAATCCATTCCATGCTGTAGATGGTGAGTCTGGATGAGAGGCAGCTTCAACAGCCTCAAGGTCCTTGGCTGTCGGAAGCCCCTTTGCTCCTCTTGGCACAACTTTCCCACATCAGCACATCAAGAGGCTTCTCTTGGCTCTCTGATCCCTCCAACCTTGCACTGATGTTGCTCCAAGAAGACCTCTCCATACTTGGTTTAACTCTGGTTTTTCTGAACTGCACCAGGTGTTTTCAATCACTATATTGGACATAGCCCATTCAACTTCTTCCACCAAATCCTGGTCATATTTCAAAATTTTGCAGTGAGGATTCTTCTCCCAACTTGGAGTATTTCATCATCTCTAGGAAAAACTCAGGCAAATGGACTACTTTGTTAAGGTAAAAGAGGTTATGGGAGAAAGAAGATGGTGCACTGTAGAATGTCAATGCTGGAATCCTCCAGTGAAACAAGAGGGTAAGAGAACTCGGCATCATTAGTTTTTTGGAGATCACAGGAAAATAGAGGAAAGATATTTGTTAGAGGACAGTAAGTGGGCAAGGCCTGTTGCAAGAGTACCTACCAGGTGACTGCAGCACCAGGCACATGACACAAGGCTGCCTCCATCTCCTTCCCAATTCCCACTTCATCCTTTCAGGTGGGATGGAGTCAATGTCCTTCACAGCAGCCCCACATCATGCTGTGTTTGGGATTTTGAGGAGACTGCTGATCACACACCCATGTTTTGAGGAGAGCTCTCATGACATCCAGGTTTTCTCGTTCTCTCGCTGTGCACCCCCTTACAGGCTTGGAATGGACAGGAATTTGGGGATGGACAAAAAACGGGGAACAGACACAGCCTGGACAGTTTTCCCAGACTGATCAAAGGGATATTCCACGCCACAGGAGGCCATGCTTAGCAAATAAAAGCTTTATGAAAGCAGGAGGATGGAAGGACATTTCTGGTCACAGTATTTGTCTTCCAAGTGAACACTGTGAACACAGACTCCAGAAATGGCTGATCTGCCCGCTGACAGGATGTGGTGACTGAATTTCTGATTTTTCTTCTTGTGCAAGCAGCTTTTGCTTGACCTGTTAAAACTGCCTTTATCTCCACCCACAATTCCATCCTTCCATTTGCCCCCATCCCGCAGGAGGGGAGCAAGTGGAGCAAGAGGGTGTCTGGGAGTTGGCCAAGCTCAATTCTGTCCCAAAACACCCATTCCATACACAGTAAGCCCATGGATACCCACAGTACCATCTGACTTGCGTGTTCCTCCACACTTCCCTACTACCAAGTAATCTCAATCACTGCAGAGTTTATTTCCATTATTCATCTTCCCTCCTCACACACCACTGTGCATCTGGTCTATGACCTTAGTCTAGCTCAAGCTCTCTCCATTCCTGGAAGTGTCCAAGGCCAGACTGGACAGGGCTTGGAGCAACCTGGGATAGTGGAAGGTGTCCTTGCCCATGGCAGGGGGTAGAATGAGATGAGCTTTAAGGTCCCTTACACCCCAAACCCTTCTCTGATTCTGTGATTTTTCAGAGCAGGAACTTCCTTTTTCTTCTCTTTTAAAAACCTCTCCTGCCTCTCCAATCCACTGGAATTTTTCACACTGTCAAAACTTACATAAATAAGGAATATGGGACTAAGCTCTCCAAGAAACATCTATCCTCCACCAAAACCCTATAGATAAGCTGGACATCCATGGGATAATAAATGAAAACGCTGCAGATGAAAATTTGATTCAAATTAAACAAAATAAGAATAAAAAAAACCAAGAACAGTAAAAAACAGCCTCCCATGAACACAAATCCACAGCGGAGCTCTGCCAGGATTGGTATGTTTAACATAAACATAAATAGACAAGAACAAAACAATGACAAACTCTGCTGGCAAAATAAGTTGTTAATTGGTGGAAGGGAAACTGAAAAACTGCAGAAGGAACCTGCAAGGATCAAAGACATGGACAACAGAGGACAAGGAAAGGTGTCCCTACACATACAGCAGAATATGGTGGGAAAATACACAAAAAGTTCTATAAAAATGAGGATGCAAAGATAGTCTGAGGGCACATCCCCTCCTACAAAGCAAACTAAGGTACCATCAACTGCAAGTGGCAAAAGACATGTTTAAACAACAAATTAAAAGACACTCATTGAGGATTGTTAAAGATACCACCTAGGGATAAGTCTTTTAGCTTCAAGAAATTATTATTAACAGAACTCTTTTTAAAAAAAATACATCCCACCTTTCCAAAACAACCCCACAACCAAACTTCCACATTGCACAGCTGGCCATGGCCTTATAAAGGCTCACAATAATGACAGGGAGAACCATGAATCCAAACACTGTCACAGGGCTCCTCCTGACTCTGCAAGAGGTTTTGTATAAATATCTGCATTGTTACTGTCTAAGGTCCCAGATCCTTTAAATAGCATTTATTAACCACTGACTGTTGACCTCTTCTGAAAATTGACAGTTCTCAGCAATTCATCAAAGTTCTCATGCACATGAGAAAAACAAAAAAGTATCTACAGCTAGGGTTTGCAATTTGCATTGGGGTTCTAAGAGCCAGGCTGTGGAATTCAAAAAGGGAAAGTTTATTTGCTAAAATTCAAAATACTGGGGATATGCTGGTAAAAATGCCCTTTGTGCTCTTGGATCATGTCCCAGAAGTAGAATTTGATGGTCCAAGTCTCTTATTTCTGGCATTTAACACAAACTTACAGTTCTCTAAATACACACAAACTTCATCTAGTTCTTCCATCTACCAGAAACATTCATTTAAGCAAGGGATTTCCTCTTGAAGTCACTGAAGAGGTTGGGATCCCCAGGGCAGGTGTTTCAGCTCTGCTGCATTTCCCGGCGCATTTCCTCCAGCGCCGCCTCCCGTTCCCGCAGGAGCTGCTTCAGTCGCTTGATTTTTTCATCCCGTATCGTCTCATCCAGGTCTGGGGGAGCCACAGGGAAAGCATCATCTCGGAAAGAACCTTCCAGAATGGAAGTATCCTCTTCAGAAGTCACTAAAACCGAAATTCCCGGGTGGGTAGTGTCACTGTACCAGGGGAACGCGTCCTGCTCAGAGTCCCTCCCTTGGGACATGCCAACAGAGCCAGTGGGAACACTTGGCTGAGGTGAGGCTGGTGGAGGTGAAACTCTCCTGTTAAGTGCACTGGAACTCGAGCTGGTGATTTCTAAACTGGGACTTGTGGCTGATTTGGTTGAAGTTCTCCTCCTCTTGCCACTGTCTGACAAAGGTGAGGATTTTATTTTCCTTTTCCTAGTCAAATCCTCTTCCAGATCCACAATTATCTGCACAGAAACAGACAAAATCCACTTCTGTTAAACTGGGCACCAGCTACATCATAACACCAAGTTCTCTAACCACAAAGTACAAGTTATTTGTCACAAGCATTTAAAAATTACTGCCTGGAAGAAGTTTCTTTCAGCAAAAGAACAGACGTATTTCTGTGTTTGATGTTTTTCTAGCAAAGATTGCCAGTTAACAATTCCAGAACACAGAATTACTTCCTTAGTCAACACTGCGTCTCTGCCTTTTCTGGGCATGTTCATCATCTCCTGTCACTGTTTAAGTTAACACTACTGCAAGACAAAAACTTTCTAATTAGATGGGAAAATTCAGTGTAGAATTCTTCATGTCTACATTTCCAAAACCTCAATCTGAGGAGTAATGTCTGTTGTCAGACTAAATTCCTCCCAGATGTTTTATTATTTGAATCATGGAATCACATCCTGGTTTGAGTTGGAAGAGACCTTAGAGCCCATTCCATTCCACCCCCTGCCATGGGCAAGGACACCTTCCACGAGACCAGGTTGCTCCAAGCTCCATCCAACCTGGCCTCGGTCACTTCTAAGGGATGGGTTAATGTCAATGTTAATGTAAATGTTAATAGCAGCCATGGATCTACTTAATTATTAGCACAAAATTAGTAAAACCTGAGAAAGTCTTTGAGTTGAGTAGAATCACACAGAAGAAAATGCGGCTGAATGGAAATACTTGGATGGATAAAATCCTTTCCATGCATTAACATGGAAGTTCTTCCTTCCAGAAGTACCCAACCAATGACAAAGTTTATAACATTTGTAATTCTAAAGACTGGACAGATCCACAAGTAAATTTCTTTTAACAAATCCATTCCTCTCCCTGTACTCACTGCACTGCTAGACAAACATAACCATCTGCAGAGGGTTAAATATAAATCAGGGTATCAAGGACCATCACCACTGTAGTAGGGACAGTATTCTCAAAAGTATTTGTTATTCAAGTTTCCTCCAGTAGAACTCAAAAATGAGGATAAAAATTCCTAGAGGGTGCTCAAGTCATACAGAAATCTCCAACGAGTTCTAGGAACAATTCTCACAGAGATCCCAACAACTCCTGACTCTCCTGGTGAATCCAGGGAGTCCAAACACCCCCAGCTCTGTACTGACTAAACATATGCTGCTTTCCGAGTGTGTTTAGCACTGAAAAATCCTAGATACCTTTTCCTCTTTAACACATTCCTGATGACGATTTATTATTTCCACATCCAATGAGGATGAACTGCAAGAATCATTTTTCCTTTCCAAGCTGTCACCGGAACAAACTCTTTCTTCTGGATTCTCACAGAAGGCCCTTAATGGTATTCTTGTAAGGTAAACTCTCTCCTCCTTAAAGAGACCAAATTTTTTCCTTAATTCCAAGTATTGTTTCCAGTGTGGGTCCTCTTGGTGTTTGATTTGAATAACCTTTCCTGGTGAATCCATCTTTTCACATTGGATCTGAAATACAGAAACAGTGAGAGAGCCATCAATCACTCTCTCACTCTCTCTCTATATATAAATATATGGTTTTTTTATATATATAAATAGATAAAATATATTAATATACGAAAGATAAGTACTAGAAAGACAGGTGAACATTTATTTTGTCTGCCATTCTCCAAGAGCTACATTTAACACAGGTAACATTTAACACAGATAAGCCAATTTTGACAAATTATATGCAAATTATTGTAGGTCTAACACTCGTTATTTAATGCCCCAAGTACATTGTGGAATATCCAGAAAATGTCCAGGCCAACCAGCAACCACAGAAATAAAAGCAACAAGAGAATCACCTTTTCTACACCTTCAAAGTACCAAAGAAAGAGGAGGGAAGAGTAAGTAGTGTCTTTACTCTGCAATCCAGGCATTTGCAAATTTAGGGACAGGAACACCAAATTTGCTGAGCTATTTCTCACCAAGGTTAATGCACATGCTGAAATCAGCATCACACAGCACTGAAGAAAATAAATGGTGTTTCAACCATTTTTCAGGTGACAATCAAAAAACTAAGTCTTACAATTTGTTGCAACAATTAAATGTCTAAAATTTGCAAAAATACACTCAGCTGACATTTCTGTTCTGCCTGGACAACACAAACAAATTTCAGAATGATTTTTTTTTTTTTCTGGAGACAAATTCATCCTGGTCTCTGGAGCTACTAAGAACATGACCCCCAGTCCTGCATGGGGAGTTTGTGACTGGAAGCATACAACTTTTAACATATTTTCAACATTATGATCTTAAAAGAATATGTCAATGCAGCCATTAAGGATGTCAAGAGTTCCTTCTGTCTAACATGGACCCAGGAGTGAACAAGGTGGACCCTCCCCACCAGGGCAGGGGAGGAAGGAAACAGCTCCTGCCTGTGGCTGTCAGAGCCAGTGGAGCCTGGAGCTGACAGTGCCACACCAGAACTATCTCTGGAGGACAAACTCTGCTCTTCTAACTTACTTTCCTCTTGTGAAGCTACCAAATTTTCCTTCTCTACCCTACATCACCCCTATAGCCCTAAGGTTGTACTGTGAGCATGTGGCATCAAGATCTAAGAGCCCAAACCATGAACAGCCTCCCTGGAGGTCAGTTACTGCTGACCATTTATCTCGGGAGGAAATCAAAAGCCACCTTTCCTCTGCCCCTTTCTTTTCTATGCATTTCTCACTTGCACAGTGCAAAATTATTGGGGAAAAGGGCATTTATTGACTAGAACCAACCTTAGAGTAGCATTTCTAGGATACCTGGTTACAAAAATGCATGAACTCATCAAGAGGCATTTTATCCACCTAAAACCAGGACCACAGAACCACTGACCAGACACTGAGGTGGCATGTTCATGATTTATTACCTTTGGCCAGTCTTCACTGACAGCACATTCCTGCTTAGCCTGAGGTAACACAGCCCCTGCTGCTCTTGTGGAATGACTCCTGTCTTTGCCATTTTGCCACGCACTTTCGTGCATCCCTACTGCTGGAACTGGGATCACTCCACTGCAAGAAATGCTCTCGGTGAAGGGCAAACTCTGTCTCTGCATTACAGTGGGATCCTGCTGATTAGCACTTGGTGTCAGCAGAGCTGCGGGTCTGGATTTTAAGTCATTTCTTAAGCCAACTGGTGATAAATTTTTGGAGACTGTACATGGTTTTGGATCTTTCTGAGACAGCACCACTCCTTTGCTTTTTGACAACACCAGATTCACCACTTTACTGGTTATTTTGTTGACTTCAGTAGAATCAATTCCCTTGGGTGTCTCCTTTTTAAGAGAAGCATCAGAAGAGGAAAATGTTTGTTTGTCAGCCTGGGCTGACAGAACATCAGAGCCTCTTTTGGTCAATAAATAGACTTTCCCATTGTACATGACCAGAGCATTATCTTTTAAAGGTGTAATTTTGGTTTGGCTTCCACCAGGACCGTTAGAACAAAGTGGCAAAATATTTGCAGGATTAACTTCTACATTCTTTGTGTCTGACAAAGTTTTCAGGATCTTGGAAGCCACATTATTTGAAGACTTCACAGGAATAAGACAAGCTGCTGAGAGTGGGGCAGTTTCTTGCACGATCCATTTCATGGGAGTTTGCTGGCACTGCTGTCCCTCAGATGTGACAGGCTCAGAAGAAGAAACAGACCCCTTTTGGGCAGCTGTCACTATCAGTGTCTTTGAAACTTCTGTGGCAGGTTTGGGGCAAAAGCTCTGCAAGCACTTGGGCAGGACTTGGGAGGTTTTCACTGTGTTCACAGGCGACACGTAAATCACTGTTGGCATTTTTGTACTGTCGGCCCCTCCGGACACATTGGTGGCTGCAGCTGCCAGGATTTTTTGCTGTATTGCAGGTGGCAGAAGAGAGGCTGGGACAGATTTCACTTCTGCATCAGCTGGAATCTGGAGGTGGTGTCCGGAGGGCAGCACTGGAGACTTGACAGTCACTGGGAGGGGTTTGGTGTTCACCACCATGTAGGTTGTGCTGCTCTGGTGAGAGGAGCTCGTGATGGCCACATTCTGCAAGGACACTCCATCCATGGGCACACAGCTGCTCTGGGCATTGGCAGCTGCACTTGGAATCAAGCTTTCCTTTTCAGAACCTGCCCTAGCACTTTCCTGCTTGTCTAATGTCCTCGTAAGAATAATCTTTCCAGGATTAGGAGGCTGAAAAATAGGTATCTTAACAGATGAAGGTGCAGCAGTATTGCCAAGATGTCTCTTAAAAGTAAGATGGACTGAGCTAGAAACATTTGTGCTAGAATTATTTGGCATGGCTGGAGCCTGAACTATTGGTGCAAAGCTTCCCGAAGTTTTAGAAAGGGGAAGCAATTTCAGAAGGTTTTTTCCATCTGGTCCTGTTGTCTGAACGACTCGGTACATACAGCCTGCAATGCTTAACAAAGAAAAGGGAAAAGAGAGAAAAATGAAAGGCAGTGTAAGTGAACAAGCATAGGTACTTTAATTCACAAGCATCAGTGAACTCTACACTCAGGGCTGAAGCAGATTAACTCCTGGAAAATGCCTGAGCTAATCTTCAGAAGCTTCCTACTGACCTACCCAGGTTTCCATTTCAGACCATCTCAGATTGTTTGAAAATAGTGTCCAACTTCTACACCCCAGAGTAGCAAGAAATGGCATCTTTTTCAGATTAAAAGTAAGTTAAAAGACCTCAGAAAACATCTCACATTACTTCTTCCCCTCATTGGCCCTCTCATTCTGAAAATGAAACCACTACCTCCTGATTTCCCATAGAAGCCTTATTTTTCCCTTTCCCATGTCCCTGTTACTATTTATATCCTTCCCGAGTGCTATGAACTATGAATTTCAGGAACGCTTCAGGAAAATACAGGCAGAGTAATTGCATAGCAAGTTGGAAGCAGAAATTACTTCAGACACAACAAAGGAATTTGGAAGCAGGATACATTTAAATTGTGGAAGAGGTGGCTCCTGTGCCTCCATCGCACCTGCCCAGCCATTCTTAAGGCAGATACAGACCACAGAAGTGGTTCATCCGCAAAGAGATAGAGAACCCTCAAATGCTACTGTGTTGTAAACATTTTTGAGAACCGAAGTTTAAGTCCAGGAAGGAAAAGGCTTCAGAACCAAGGAGGAACACATGGAAACAGCATCAGGGACATCTGGAGAGAAAACTGAGATTTCTTGCAGGGGAAGGTAAGAACTTACCAAGAGACAGACAGATCTTGTCAAAACACAAGTTAGTTGTAACTGCTCAAACTGCCAAGATTTTTTGAGTCCATGGCAAGACAAAGAACTTTTCCCACTCCAGGGAAGTTTGCCCAATGCAGGCTCCTCTGCAAAGAACTGCTGGACTCCGAGCAGAACAATCTACTGCCCAAAGCACTACAGAGACACGTGTGGGAAAACAGAGCTGCCCTCACTGGGAAAGAAGAGACCAAATCACTGGAAGTTGTTTCCTGATAGCAGAACCAGAGTGCGTAAAAGGCAGAGCTGCCAACTCCACCTGGCGTCACCAAGAGCACCAGCTCCATCCCATCGACTTCCTACGTCAATAAATGCCTTGGGAACATGGACATGGGAATAGTTCCCAGTCCCATCCCGATGACGTCAGGGCTGTTCTGCTTTCTGCCAGGTAGTTTTGAAACCAGCATTTTTTCTGTCTTTTCGGGCTTCTGACTCAGCCTCAAGCAGTCCCTGGGAGAGCTCAGTCCTGCATCCCACCACTGTGTCTGCCCACAAGTCAGCCAACACTTGCCTTTTCCCATCAAGTGGGAAGTCACAGGAATGCTCTTCACTCCCAAAGTTGGGCAGTTGCTGCTGGGTGTCCCATTTCCCTGGAGACTGACAAAAACACCTCACTACTGTCTGCCCAACACACAAAGGCATCAGGTACACAGAGCTTTCCTTGCTGTGACCTTGGAATTAACTCCCACACCCAGTATTTTGGTACAGTGCCTCATTTCTGGTCACAAGGTATGAAAATGGAGATTTTTACATGAGGTATCAGTGCAGTGGGCAGGAAATTTTGCAGTACTTTTGTTTTTAAGCTACTGAAAATTAAAATATGGGCAATATATCACATGGTTCCTACTGGAAGCTGTAACTGGAGGGCTTAGGAGCAAAATGGAATTAGATGTTTTGGAATCAGAAACAAGAGTTGAGATAGACTAGCCCTGACAGGCAACAATCTGACAGAAAACAGTTTTGCTTAAACAGAGAGGAAGTAGAAATATTTGTGTGTTTGAACATAATTAAAGCAGAGACTTTTGAAGCACTTTAAACCTCTCAGTACTACTGACAATGCAAATGAGGAACAGCAGCAGCTCCTGGACAACAATTTATCTGTTCTGTGCTTTGACTCTCTCAACCCTTCTTTAATAATTCCATTATCTACAACCTCAACTTTGCTTCTGTGTATATGAAGAAAAGGCAAATTCAGAAGGAATTTTTCAGCAAGTCTCGCAAACGTGGAACTGCTGAACAGAGAAACAGGCACTTACCTGCACCCCAACTAACTAGGGCTACAAATTGGCACCAAGGGGCAGAAGAAACCTCCAAGGAGGCTCGTTCCTCCACCTGTCAAAGCAAGGGGACACTTCTAACTTTGGGAAAGAGGAGGGGGAGCAGATCAGTGGGAGAGGAAGCAAGAAAAGCAGGGAGAGATGAGCTGAAGATATATTTGCATCAAAATTTTCCTCTGCCAGTTTCCAGCGCTCACCTCCTCATTCCACCTGGAATCCTCATTCACCTCCAGTTCGACAGACTTAAAAACTGGTTTTAGCTGTGCTACAAACAGGAACTTTAAAAGCAGACTGGGGGGAAAAGCACCAGTAAAAAAATCTCATTTGCTTGAACTTCAGATCATTCTGCTTTTAATGATTACAGAAGCCAACTGTAGCTTTTTATCTCCATGAAAAAGAGCAAGATGCCCCAAAATCATAATTGTCTGGTAAATAACATTCTTTAACTTGAAACAAATATCAGGTATTTATATGTTTGTAGAATGACAAAAAGCTAAAGGATAGGCAAGAGAGAAGGAAAAGCCTAACGAGATACAGAGAAGTGGAATTCACACAGATTTACTCAAATGACAGAGGAAAGAAAGGATCACTGCTGATGTTTTCAGCTCTCTAAGTTGAAAAGGCTTCATTGCAACAATTTCACATCATAAAGTGTTTCCCAAATGATGCAAAGAAATAACCATGAGGAAGTTTCATGTTATCAGAATAAAATAAAGCACTGTCCCCATACATTTTGAGTGATGAAGAGGAGAGTTAGAAGTTGTTTTGCTTCAGCCTTCAGGTCACTGCTACTTTGAATTAATGAATATTTAAGAATTTCTTAAGCAGATTGAAAAAACCTCCCTCAGCATCCCCTTTTTAGGGTGTCGGATTAATCTGGTTAAAGAACATGTTAATTTCTTTTCCTAAAAAAAAAAAAAAATCTGTATCATGCCAGGTTGTCCTTGGGGATTTCTCCCATAGTTACTGATGTACAGTTTTCTTTCTCCTTTTTATCCTCCTTCACTTCCCAATCCCATAAGAATAAATCTCCTCAAATCTCATATACAAACACTCAGAAATAATTGTGTTGTTATGACACTTTAGAAAGGCCTAAGGCAGATCCATGAAGAAACCTTGAGGGAAACAAGCTCAAGAAATCTTATTTACCATCAATAGAGAAATGATCAAATTTAATAAAAACAATTAAATAAAATTCTGTGACCTTCATAGAGGGATCTGTCAATGATGACATTTTTTTGACCCAAAAAGGAGATTTCTTTCAGTGTAAAGTCTGTGTGTGGCAACACTGACACTTCCCTATGGATGTGGCATTAAGGAAGGCAGGAAAGCAGAGAGACCAGAAAGAAATTGGGAGATTTATTTCTTTACTTACTTATTCGAGACAGAAAAATAAAATTTTTCTGGTGAACTGAATTTCCTTCAGTTCACCAGAATTCCTGTTTTCTTGACCAGACACACCAGTTTTACTGTCTAGACTTCTCTCACTATTCATTACTCTCAGTAAGCAGCACAAAACACAAAACACTGAGTATTCAAACATTCACCTTTTGTCCTTTATGCTTGCATTAACAAAAACACCCTTGGAATATGTTCAAGAAAGAGGAATATTTATTTCTGAGAAATAAATTCTTTCACCAAATCCAGTGCAACCACCAGCACATGATTGCCACAGAAATCCTGAGTGTGCCATAAAAAAACACATCCGTGGAGACCAAAGAGACAGACTGGCTCAATCTCCCTGCAAAGTCGTCAGAGGGAACAATCCCTCCTGGAAGAAATGACCTACTTTTCCATCTGCCTTCACTCCCAACTGTTCCTTTAGGCACAACTTTCATCTACAAATTGAATAAATAACCAGGCACTATGGGCCACTCCAGAGAACTGAAAGAATTTCTTTTAATGGGTTGGATTGAGGAAGTGGCAAAGTAACAATTTATTGTCAATTGGAAACATGCATCCAGGGACAAAGTAAAATTAACAGATTGTAGTGAGAAGTATTTATTTTATACAGCTGCATTCATTCCATTAATTATATAAAAACTGTAATAAAATAATAACGGTAATGATAATAATAAATATATAGCAACATATAATCTAGATAATATGCAATAATCATCATTATTATCATTATCATCACTAAAGGAAATCAGGAAATTGATGCTGAATTTGGAGGAATCCTGACCAGAATTTCAGTTCAAGCCATCTCTAGTGATTTGAGGTTTTATCCTAAACCAGAATAGTGGCAGAAGTGGCAGAAGAATAGTGGCAGAGGAATAGTGGCAGAAGAACCACTTTCTGTTTGACAGTAATTATTTCTGGGAACTCTCTTCATCCACTGGAATATTCCTTGGCGTGCAGATAACTGTGGATGTGCAAACTGCCAGGAAACACTCCCTGAGCTCCACTACCAACCACAGCTCTCCTGTTCCCTGAGTGGATCCTCCTCCAGCCACAAAGCCTCTGGTACAATCTGTGACCATCAAAAACACCCAACAGGGATCCCACGGCAGCCCCGGGATTCAGAGATGACCCAAAACTCATCCCTGAACACACAAAACACGCTGAGAACTCCTGAGAGACACGGAAAGGCCTCAGGAGCCAGAGCATGGCTTGAGCCACCCAGTGTAAAGCAGGACTGGAAGCACAGGGAGCTGGGCAGCCTGGAGAATTCCCTCGGCAGGATTCCAGTCAGGATAACCCAGCACAGCCACCTCTGCGTGCTCCGATCCTAATGAGGGGCTGAGCACTGAAACTGACCCAGAGTCCAGGCAAGGGAATGGGGCTGGAGCCACAGGAGGGGCTGAGGGAGCTGGGAAAGGGGCTCAGCCTGGAGAAAAGGAGGCTCAGGGAGGATCTTCTGGCTCTGCACAGCTCCCTGCCAGGAGGGGGCAGCCGGGGGGGGGTCAGGCTCTGCTCCCAGGGAACAGGGACAGGGGGAATGGCCTCAGGCTGAGCCAAGGGAGAGTCAGGTTGGATAATGGGGAAAATTTCTTCATGGAAACGGTGGCCAAGCACTGGCAAAGGCTTCCCAAGGCAGACGTGGAGTTACCATCCGTGGAAGTGTTCAAAAAAATGACTGGATGTGGCACGTGGGGACATGGGTTAGTGGTGAATGTGGCAGTGCTGGGAGAATGGTTGCACTCACCGATCTTTAAGAGCTTTTCCAACGGAAATTAAAAAACATCCCCACTCCCCTTTCGTGGCTGCCTCCAGCACACCCCACCTTCACCGTGATGTAGCCCCGGTGACAACAAATACCAAGAGCCCCCGACAGCAAAACACAACCAAAACACAACGGGCTTCGCGTCGGAAACGGCACCGCACGTGGGGCGGGGCTGCAACTGCCCCTAGCCCGGTCCGCAGCGCCTGGAATGGGAACGGGAAAAGGAAAGGAGAGAAAAGGGGAAGGGAAGGGATAGGAAAGGATAAGGAAGAGAGGGAAAAGGAAGGGAAAATAAAGGAATGGAAAAGAAGGGAACGAACAGGACAACGCCCTCCCAGCCGCCCCCCGCCGGGGCCGCCGCCGCCCCCGC
>VZTR01006847.1:228225-264441 GCA_013400775.1 Chaetops frenatus | reverse complement strand
ATGTTTTTATAGTATTTTGCTAACCCCAACTTCTTGTTTATGAATTATGTCAGCCTATCTATTCATGAGTATGTTGAACACCAGAGACCCCAAGAATGCTTTCACTTTGAAAGAAAATTTCTAGATGAGCAGCTGTAAAATTTGGAATGTGAGAAAGTTAGCAAATGCTTTAGTTTCTATGAACCATGTGGGCTTGTTCATGTGATTCTATCTACATGTGTCACAGGGTAATTTTAATTCAAAACCACTACATTGATACAAAGCATACAAAAAAATATTTGTTACAGATAGACTATGCCTGCTATTGAGTATTGCAAGGAAGTAAGTTAGTGATGAGAATATCTTTACGATGACATTTTGCCAGAATAAGTCCTGTGTTTTTCTGAATAGCCAGAATCTCCCCCTCTCTCAAAAGAATTTCTTTAGTGGTAGGAAAGATTGGTATTGCTGAGTGAAAAATGGGAACAGAAACGCACTTTAGAGTTTTGGCTTAGAAAGAGTTTAGTGAATGGGAAAGTGTAGATAGGTTAAGTAATAGGAGTGATGAAAGATTTATTGAACTCCCTTTATCTGAATAGATTAATGGAATAGAATCACAAAGCCCACTAGATTTTGAATGAATTACATAAAATGTGTCATCTCCAAATACTAATTCAGTGAGAATCTCACCATAGTTGAAGAGAGAGGCAAAGATATTTAAAGATTCTCCCTGTTTCTTTGAGGCTGGAAAGGACACCTGCTGATGTGGTCCAACATTTAAATGAAAGCATGTTTTATGTAAGATGAAAATGCTGCCAATGAAGACTGGGATTCTAAAGGTTTAAAATTTTGTGGTGTAATAGAACTGAGCAAAGGCTGTGTTTCCCTTTCCCCAAACATTAGGAAGACCAGTACTGATTGCTTGCAAGTGTTTTTGTTTTGGTTTGGTTTTGTTTTAAACGTTTTCTCTTCCTTGTTTCTTGAATGGTTTACATCTTTATTCTCTGTAGATACTTCTTTTGCTTTTCAAACTGGGACTAGTGCTTCTTTTTCCTATCGTATGAGAACTCCAGAATAACCCGCACCATTAGCTGCCTTCTCCTCATATCTCAATTCCTTGTGTGCTTTCCTTATTACTTGGTTGTCCTCCCTTGCCTCCACTTGATGATGGATTTAAATTTTTGACTCAGTGTCAAAATGCCTGTAACTCCTCCACTTAGAGCCAGACTTAACCTTCCCTTTATGGTTGGAGTCCACGTGGGCTTTATCATTATATTTTTCTTGTAACCTTTCCACAAAGGGAGATTTTGTTCCAATGTAAAGGTTTTATGTTGTTTGAATTGGTATGGCTGACGATAATATCCCAAGGTTCAGGGTCATCCAGTGCAAAGCACATTGCAGAAATGTGCAGTAATGACAATGATGGTTTCTGTTGTGGTTATTTCAGCCTTTTGACAGTAGGTCTCCCACACTAGAATCTGAGGTTGCAATTATCTCTCCTTTTTGTACTTAGGTTTATGTACTTAAATGGCATTCGTTATAGCTGTATAAGCTCATCTTATAATGGGAACTTTCTTGAGTGTTTTTTATGTAATTATAAAGATCACAGGCTCAGTAATAGGATGATGTTTATGATGATAGGATGATTAAAATAATTGGCGACATTAAGCAAAGCATTCTAGATAGTTTTTGAGAGCTACTTCTGTGATCCATCTGACCCACCATCATCATTAATTCATCACTGATAATTTATGGAATAATGGTCTGCTAGAGGTTGGGACGTACTTTGAAGTTTTGGGTTATAAAGAAATATTTATTTATTCCTAATAACTGACTTCCTTTTGTGGGGCTAAGGTAGCTATATAGCGTCACTAGTCTAGAGTTCTGTGTGAGCCCAACTGATCTGAACTTTTGGAAGGAGTGCACTATTCCTGACACTGTACTTTTAAAAATAGTTTTTCTGTCCAACTACTGGTGTAAGATTCCTGAAGAAGTCTTCAGAGAATAAATCAAGAGTCACTGCTGCCTGGGTCTATCAAAAGCATCTGCTGTTGACTGAAGCCAAGTGTACGAAACACTTAAGTTCAAGGAAAGGAGTTCATTATATTCTTGTGTGTCTCTAGGAATCCGGAAAGACCGCAGAGGTGGGCGAGTGATGAAACAAAAACGCCAAAGAGAGGAGCAGGATTCCAGGAATGGGGAGGCTTCTTCAACAGAGCTGCGAGCTCCCACCCTTTGGACAAGTCCACTGGTGGTTAAACATAACAAGAAGAACAGCCCAGCCCTGTCCCTGACGGCAGAGCAGATGGTCAGTGCCTTGCTGGAAGCTGAACCACCCCTAGTTTATTCTGAATATGACCCAAACAGACCATTCAACGAAGCCTCTATGATGACCCTGTTGACCAACCTTGCAGACAGAGAATTAGTGCACATGATCAACTGGGCAAAGAGAGTTCCAGGTAAGGAAAAAATGCCCTAGTCAACTATAAAACCTGTAGATCACAAATAAATAAATAAAAAAAAACAAACCCCAGGTACTGATTTTCTGACTATCTATTCTTAATTCCAGCTGTTCATTTAAGTATAAATACATTAACAAAATTTACAACATTAAACAAAGTTTATCTTATATTGGGCAATACAGTGCTGTAGTGCAATGTAAATGACTTTTGAGAAAAGATTTATTCAAGAAAAGGTGTTTTCCCCACTCTATAAAATGTTGGGCAGTTTTTTGTTTGCAAATCCTTTTTTTTTTCCATACAAAACTAAAAGTTAGAGGTTAAAAGAGATTATTGGTCAGATCTAGTAAATTTGACCTCATCAAATTATTATCTTATCAAATTAACCTTTAGAAAAGGGTTACTCTCATATATGTAATATAAGCTATAAATTCAGTATCACTAGTAAGCCCAAAATCATTACTATGATTTAGTTAATTGCTGGATTATAGTTTTGACTGTGAATTACAGATCTTTCATGAATTTTGGGTTTGAAAAACAAATCCAGAATAACAGTTTTAGTATGATTTTTTTTTTCCACCATGATTTCCTCTTTTCCCAAAAGGAATTACAGAATTGTGGGAAATATGTAACATTTTTCATTGACTGTATGTTATATATTCATTATATTAATATATATTCATGTAGTTCAATTAGTCAATATAAATTAAATGAGAGAGTAGTTTTGTAGTTAAAGTTAGTCACCTTTCAAAGTTTCAATCTACACAAATACTCTTCATAAATTAAGATTTAAAAATTTATAAGGCATACATGGTAATTTATACTTCATAATTCTCTGGGATTCTGATCTTTTAAGCTTTCACTATATCCATTTGTTTAATTAAAATTATGTAGCCACTTTAGGAAGGGAGGCTAGAGACTATGACACAGCTCTCACTCACATAGTGCATTACTTCAAAAGAATTACACCCAGGTTATGCCATTTTTTCTGTTTTCCTTCATTTAAACTTGGCAAGGCTGCCCCTGGGAAATCAATAACCATGTCTTTTCCAGTCCTTAAGGGTTCCCTTTCAGCCACTTTTCACATGTCACTTTGTGGGCTCCAGCTGTGATCAATGAGAACCTGTGTGTGTTTCATTTCTCATCGTATCTTATAAGAAATCATTTGAGAATTTTATTCTTGAAAAAGTCACAGTGGTTGAAGCCTGATCTACAGTCTGTTCAAGTCAAGGGCAGTTCTGCTCTTAATTTAGGTATGTTTAGGTATCATGCCTTTACAAAAATGCTTTTGAAAAGTGAACCTATGTGCCTATTGTTAAAGCTATTCACTATCAAAACAGATAAATTCAAATTACCTTTCTATGGATATTTAGATATATGACTAGTCTGTGTCTGTTAAGATAAATTAATTACGTTGAATATGAATATGCCACACTGTAAATTCATTATGTTGTTCAACTGGAAGTATTTAGTGTGGTGGTTTGACCACATGTAGTTTCCATGACTTTTGATTTTGAGAGTGTAATTAATGGAAATGTGTTTAGAAATGAAGTAACATTGTCAGAGAACCCAGATGTGTTTTTTATTCAGAAATCTCTCCAGAAGTACCTGTCACAGGATGATTACAACTGGCAATGATAAAATAATTGCCTGGTTTATCAAATATATACTTCAAATTTTAAGAAAGCCTCTGACACCAGAAAAATCAATTGTATATTTAATTAATTGTTTGTATATGTCTGCTGTATGTTACATTTAAATTTATATTAATTGTCAAAATAGCTCCTGAGGGGAAACCAAGCCAAATGGCTTGACCATGTATATCCATTAATAAGTACTCCAGCAGGTGAGGTTTTAAATGGAACTGTTGAACTTTGGCTAGAATTAAAAAAAAAAAAATCCTTTCGCAGTCATACTTTGATCTGTTAGACACTGTACAAACAATTATACCAAAGGAAAACAACAATTATACCTAAAGCAGGACAGAGAGAAAAGAAGAGTTTGGGGATTCTGAAAGTGCTGGACACCTAGCTGGTTCTTGGTTGTTGTGGTTGTTGTGGCCTGGAGAACAGTATGCATGAACAAAAGCAGAAATGAAAGCTGATTTAAAAGAATTCAGGCCCCTACCCAGCCAGTAATGCTGTGCCTGGTGCCCCCCAGGAGAGGGTTTGCCCTCCTGGCTGCCAGGGCACTGCTGCCTCATGTTCAACTTGCCATTGATCAACACCTCCAGGTCCAGGTTTCCCTGTCCCAGGTGCAAAATCTGTCACCTTCCCTTGTTGAACTTCATTTGGTTGGTGATTGCCCCACCCTCTAATTTTCCGAGGTCTCCCTGCCCTTGAGGGAGTCAAGGGCTCCTCCCAGTTTTGCATCGGCTGTGAACCTGCTCATTCTCCCTTCCAGTCCTGTGTCCAAGTCATTTATGAAGATGTAGAAGGGCACAGGGCTGAGGGTGGAGCCCTGTGGAACCCCACCGGTGACAGGTCACCAGCCTTATGTCATCCCATTCACTGTAAGCCTTTGTGCCTGACCTGTGAGCTTTGCAAGCTAAATTGGTTAGTGAAGCCTGAATACTTTTTTGGAAAAGGATCTTCATATTTTTATTTTTTAATGTTGATCAATAAAATGGACCTTTACTGATAAAAGTAATTACTCATCTTTGTAGTAAAGTATGAGAACAGCTTTGTGCTGGATATTTTGTCCAGAAACATACTGTGAGAGAGTATTGAAAGCTTTACTGAAATCCAGAAAGATTACATTTTTTGAGGAAGTAAGAAATCGATATCAATGGAGCAGAAAAGCAATGAAGATACAGCTTACAAAAAATTGTAAAGACTTTCAGGGACATTTTTTGAGTTTATTTTGCTGTGTAGGCTTTAAAGAATAGTTTTTGGTCAGACCGTCTTTCTGATATTACAAATAGGTGGGCATGGAAAAAGAAACAGCTAATTAGATGTATTGGATAAAAGTGAAACTACTCTATGAAATGGAGTATAAAATGTAATTTGTGATAGACTGTGTATAATAATTTAGGCAGAGGCCTGTTATAAAGACATGCTGAGGAAAGGCTTCAAAATGAGATGAGTATCTTTACAAACATACCCTAATTGGGAAGGTCAGAACTGGTCTCAATCTTTATTGCAACTAATTCAGCGTCAGTTCAAACTTGCTTAAACTGGCTCTGCAAGCTTGGTGGTGTTAACCAGTTTCTGGGAAAAAGTGAACTTGTGGCAGCTTCTTATGTATAACCTCAAAAAATATCTTCAATACTTAAATATAACATGATTTTTATCTGAGGTCAGAACCAAGTTCCCCTATGACAATGCAATTCCTAATATGCCATGTACATAAAAGATTGCTTTAATTCTTTTTTGAAACCTTGGCCACTAATACAAGTGAGTTTGTCAGATTAAATGAAGAAAAATCTTGTATAGCGTCCTATGACATAAACAAAAAATTCAGGATACCTTACTCTTTACAGGGCCTAATGGGGATTTAGGCTGCAGTCCTCCCAGGTGGCCTCTGTAAGTTACTGATAGTGCCTTTTGATTACCCCAGCCAGCTGGAATAGCTGGCAGCTACACATGAGCAGATTGTGGGGGGCCAGACTTTACATGTAAATTGAGCCTTTTACCACTTAATTGTGACAAATCGCTAAAAATCACATGTACACAAGGTATCAGTGTAGATGAATATTCATTTCTGAATCACGTATTCATGAAAGATATGTGTTATATTATTGACTTACATAACGTCTTGGGGATATAGTACCACCTTCAGAATGGTCTTTGATAACATGAGCAAAATCATTACTCTGCTTTTCTACAGAAGTACTGTTATGTCAAAGCAATTCACTTATTATGTTTCATTTTTCACTTACTATGTATTTAGTTTAATGCCCTGTGGAGTACTGTATTTTCTGAATGAAACTTGCATTTTCGATGTAATCAACCACACATTTTTGGTGCAGAATCTCTTGAGATGGTAAGAGACAGTATGAGCTTATGCAGTGAGCTCATGGTAAAGAATGTGGCTTTAAGGAAATTTTGTTGCAAGGGTGAAATCTTTGGCAGTGCTGCTACAATCTTGTATAATATTTACTACAAGTACAGTAGCTGTACAACTTAATAGCCCTAAAATGGTACACTGGGCATATACAGGCTTTGAAGTTTTGAGATGATTCACGGTGCTGTACTTATTTTATGGCTTCATGAACCGAGGAGATAAACATGTTGGCACTGGGTTTTTTTGTTTTTTCTTTATTTCAAAGCCACGGAGGTCGCTATTTTCTTAAGATGTTGTTTTCCTATTTGACCTTCTAAACTGCTCTGTTTGTTAAATTAGGAACAGTGTGTAAGGAGGCCAACAGCCACAATTTTACATTGCATTTTAGTGGCACCAAACCTTGAAAAAAATTAATCAGTTTGCAATGGAAGGAAAGACATCTTAGGTGAGAGTGGTATGTGTAACCCTTTAGGTGTAGGAAAGTTTATAAAGCTTCCTCCTGCCAATAATTTACATTTATTTTTAAAAAAGGAATGGCTTGCCATTCCTGCAATAATTTTTAATAACACTTAAAAAAATATCTGTTTTACAGTCTCTTCTCCTTTGCCTAACAGGCTTGCTGTGGAGAATTTTAAAATGTTATTAAAAAACCCACCCCTTTGCTTATCTCTTTAATCTGTTGAAGTGATACACTCTGCTTCCCTTTTTCTTAGATGAAAAACAGTGGAAGCAAATCTGCAAGCAAAAGAGAAATGAAAATAGGCATCTGGATCTTAATTTATGGCTGATTTTTGCTGATTTAATTTCTGTGAAATTTCGATTAATTACCATGAATGTAAGAGATAAGTATCAAACCTTATAGTGGAATAAAGTAAACACCATTTGAATTTGAACATCAGATTGAGATGCGTCATTCAATAGAATGATTATGAAGGGCAGCAGAATTAAAATAATTGAATATGAAATTAAAGCTTTCCATCGCTGTGTTTTCTTAGTCTGGGAAGCATCTTCAGTTTTTCTTGTCTGTATTTGTAAAACCAAAAAAACATTCCTTTCTGTCCTCCTCCTCCAGCTTCTGGGTGCTGTATGAGAAAACCCATCTCTTACAAGTACCTTTTTTTAGTTATCTCTAGAATTGTCTTGTAGTGCTTTTAAAAGAACGATGAGTTATATTTCCTCCCATACAGAACTTCTAATGAGAGAAGTGGATGAGACATGTGACACAGTGCTTTGCTGTTGAGAGATGGGGTGGAGGTGCTGATTCTAAAGGACAGGAAGATGTAATATGCACCAGGAGCTTGTGTCAGACAGGAAAAGGCCAAAGCTGAGAGGGAACAATTTAGCAGAAGTGCTTGCAAAGGAATATAAGCAATACAAAACAAAAATATAGGCAGTGGTTTCACTAGTTGAAGACTGGAAGAAAATTATAGCAGAAGAAAAAAATGTATCAAGGTCTGAATTACCACTCTTATATTGGAAATTTAAGAGGTACCCTAATGTAATGGTTTTCAAACTCTAGGGAGTCTCTAGAGTTAGGGATATAGAAGGCGAGAGAAATACATCAGGACAAGCTGACCAGCAGCAAAGAGACTCCAACGGTGAGAAAAAGTAAAAAACACAGGTGAGGGGACCAGAGGAGAAAGATGCTCTGAATCAGTCAGATGAGCCAACAGTAAATTCAACAGCTCAATAGTGGGCTTACTTATTGCTAGGGCTCCTGCTGAAGGCAGTAATTTGTTCAGAGGCTCTTCCAAGTGGAAGGGTCTGGTTGTTGCCTGCTCCTATTGCCCCAAGAAGAGCCTTGGGATGTGATTTATTCATGATTGTTTCCCATTTCATCTTTCAAGCCATAGTGTTCTAGCTTTATGTCCCACTCTTTCCCCAGGAGTTTCCTGGCAGTAGGCATTAAAAGAATGTGTTCAAACCACATCATTGTATTTGCATAAAATTTCAATCAAGGGAAACAGGACAGGAAAAGTAGTTAGAGAACCACTTAGGGTATTTCTTTAGAAAACCATTCAGAGTATTTCTTCAGAGAACCTTTGAGTGAGCTCAGAAATATATCCTTGAGAGTTTTCTAATACTTGCAACATTTCCTATTTTTTTGTTTATTCTTTTTGCAAACTCCTAAAGCTAATTCTGTAGCTTTGCAGATTTTATTTTGTTGCCCAGAAGAAGAGACAGATTCTGAAGAGTACATCAGCTGTTGATGCTGTTATGAAAGTGCATAGCCAAAATTTTTTTTAAAGATTGTTTACAGTCTTAGTTCCATCTGTACATAGTGGTTTTAAAATCAAGACCCACAATGCTATTAAAAGGCTGATCCTATTCAGGCCTTTTCAAAATAACAAATATTTGAATTTCAAAGCTTTAAATTTTGGAGCTTCCCAATAAGTTGTCTCAAAAAAATTTCTTTAGTAACCCAAAGTTACCTAACTTTGATTAATCTCATTTACCTGTTTGACATATATTGACACATGAAAAATGACACCAAACAGGTAAGAAGGACATTCTTTTAACAAGAACTACTTATAGATTGGAGTTCATTGGACATTCAATAGTGTACAAGTTCAATTGAAAATAAGTGTTTGAAGATGAAATTCTATTGGTCTTGGCAAATGAAAAGGCAAAAATGAGCATCCAAAGTAATAATCTTTATATTTTTAGCCAAAAATTTAGGAAATTAAATACTTAAACTGTAATATTTTATTTTGAAAAGATATGATCCTTTTATAAAAACATTTCCTGCTATTTCTCTTTAGCTGATAAATAATTTACACTCTTGGATGAACATATCTGTCTTAGAGTCTTCAGCTATGCTGAACCCTGGAGCTTTCCAAGAAACGCTCATTAATTTCTACTCTAAGTAAACAGTAAGTAATGATCCCTCCTGATTTATTTATTTCTTGAAATAATTTACAAAAAGAATATGCGATTGTTGGAAAGCACTGATGCGATATGTATGTGCATGTGCACATATCCATTGTTACTTGTTCACATAATTCACACAAATTGGCCCTTTTTACTTGATGTTTAATAACTTCAGCCTAATGCTTTAAGGTTCTCTCTAGTACTACATCTCTGAGCACAATCAGCTATAATTCCAGTTTAGAGGTTATTTTAATATAATTTGTATTAGTTTTCTGTTCAAGTGAGTCACTCACTAAAATCTCATCTTAGATATATAGGAGTTTTTAAGTTACATAGAAATAATTAGGAAAGATTTATTGCAGATGGGCCCTTACCCTGTCTGTATTGCTGCAGTGGTGCATTATATGACACATCTGTTACCAGCTCATTTGTTTTCCTTGATTATCTCTCCAGGAAATGAACTGTGTGTGTAAAGAGTATGTTGTTTTGTCTGCGTGCTAGTTACAGACTGCTATGAATTCAAACTAGTGAAAGCAACTTAAAGAATATCCCACAGTGGAATGGGAGATGAGGAATCTACAATTGCCTTGTTCCTCCAGGAGTTTGTGCTCAGCTAAGACTGTCCATAAGGAACTATTGCCTTCTGTTCCTTATGTATACTTCTGTTCCTGTCAAGAAATATCACTGTCTGCCACAGTCCTGGAGCAGGGAGATAGAGGTGAGATATTTATCACTGTGGTTAGACTCAGGGTCTAGACCTAAAGCTTCTTAAGCCTCTTGATGAGTCTTGGAAGCAGAAGGGAAGAGTCAAGATCTTGACTTTGATTCAGTGTCCAGTTCATTTTGCCCACCAGAGAGGGGCACTACTCAGGTTGTCAGAGGTGTCCAGTGATTCTCCTGGATATCTGCTATTCCTTGAGAGCAGACTGATATCAGAAAAAGAAAATGCATGTCAGAATTTTCAGTGATTTTTGTCTCTGCAGCTTGAGATTTTTGGTTTGGAACCAAATCCAGTAGGAAGTCTTAAGACCTGGAGTCAAGGTTAATATACAGATGAGTGGAAATGTATCATTCAAATCTTGCTTATAGGCTAAATGTGTTCCCTGTGAAATTATGTTCTGGAGTGTTTAAGTTGATTTGGAAAACCAAAATGCAAGAAATCTAATTTTACTTTGATTCACAAAGATAGGGAAAGTGGTAGAGTAGGCTAATTAAAATGTTCCTGGAGAATATTAACTCTTATCAATAGTCTAATGAAGCATCTCCTGCAACAGCTGCTGTCCCTCAGAAAATATGGCTGCTAATAGTGAAGTGGCTATACAGTCTGCTGGCATGAGAGCCAGATGTTTACTAAAACCCTGAACAGTCTCTAACTGGGTGTGATCATTTTATTAAAAACAACTAACTGGAATAGAACTAAAATTGCTGTATTTCCATATAATATCAACTATTATATTAGTTTTGCAGGTCTGACCTATTTCAGAAATCTCCTTTGATTGCTACGAAGGCAGTATTTCTTACGAGTGTCACATATATTTGTAGGATGTACTCTGTGAGACTGCCATTTCACAAGTACTTATTCCAGTTGCAGTGGTGGTTAGAGCAGTTCCTACCTTTCTGCTTCTCCCTGCCTTGTGGTGGCTCTGCCAGTACGGGGATTTATCTGGGTTAAAAATGAATCTTGTGGGTGTCTGTTTTGGGTTGCCAATAACTTTTTCTCCAGTCCGATTCATGGCAAAATAGTTGAGGCAATTGAAATGTGGGGGTGAGAGTATACCAGGAATGAATAGGCAAGTATGAATGGGATAGTTCTAGAAAGAAATATTCATGTGTCTGTACTGCCAATAGTAATATACAGCTCTAGAGCAAGCTGCCTTCTAATTTAATTTCTCTTTATTTTTACACAGAGAGGTCTTCTCCAGTCTCTCCTGTACAAAGGGCAAGAACCTTCTAGTTCCTGGCACCATTCATCCTGTTTGCTTAAGCAGATGTTTAGCTCCTACTTTGCATGTTCCTGCTTAATCTGCAACATAAACTGTAGTGCTATGCCATAGCTGAGAGGGCTTGGAGACTCGTGGATAGGAGGTAGCATCCCCTAACTCAAGATGCATCCTTGTTCATAGTGGGTCTCTAGTTGGCTTCCATCCCTGGGGTACTTCCCAGGAGGCAAAGACTCTCTGGTTGGTTGCCAATTCTAGTGCATATTTTTTGAAAGTCGTTCTTCTGTCAGTCTCTTCCAGGAAGGCAGTGAATTCTTCTGGAAGTTCTTTGGGCCAAGTTTGCACTGTACAGCTAGTAAATAGCAACTTGAAGTGACAGAAGCATGTGGCAGACTGTTGGAATCAGCAGTTGACTCTTAGTCTTCTGCAGGGTGGGATTTTGCAATGTCTATGGGAAAGGAAAGCTCTAGTATACTTTATTTGGTGATGACGGGATTAAACACCAGTATTAATTGGTTAACATCTCGCACGTTTTAAAACCAGTATACATGGAGTGGTTCTCAGCTGACAGAAGAGCTACCCATAAAAATTCAGCATAATTATCAACTTGTGATGTCATGTTTTCCCCACTTGGTATTCATATAAGCACAGTTTTGGAGGATCATTTGCTCCAATATGAATACCAAATGCACTTTTTTTCCCCGAGTAAAACATGTAGGGTTATGTTCCTTTATACTGAACATTTTAGGAAGAATATTGCTTTACCAAAGGAAAGCATTTACTGTGCCAATGCCTCCTTGAGTCAGTTATGTAGAACTCTCTTAAAATGTGCCACAGTGAATCTATTCCTAAACTGGTGTCTCAGGATTTTATCTGCTGCATGGGAAAGCTATGAAGCACATTAAATATTCCTGTTGTGAAACAATGCCCCCCCGACTTCCAATTTGAAAGTTCTTAGCCTAGAGGCATAAATGTGAATTATATCTGCAATTTCTTTTATACTGCTCATTATGCTCCAGTTTTATGCCTTGCCAGTATGCCTCTCTTCTCAAAAAAAGGGACTTATATTTGCAGAATTGTTTACATGCTACTTAAGGTTCTAAAGTTTTTTTTAATCTGTTTTTTTTTGTTGTTGTTTTTTTGTTTTGTTTTGTTTTGTTTTGTTTTTATCCTCTTGATTTGGTTGATTTTTGGGCTTTTTTAGTTGTTGGGGTGTTGTTGTTGTTTTTTTTTTTTTTTTTTTTTTTTTTTTTTTTTTTTTTTTTTTGTTGTTTTTTNNNNTTTTTTTGGTTTTGTTGTTGTTGTTGTTTGTTTGCTTGCTTGCTTTTTTAAGGGGACTCTTCTAATCAAGTGTTTAAACAGACAGGTGTTCGAGCATTTGAATGAGACAGTGCCAGGCAACACAAATACGTTTTCTTTGCTGCCTTATTTCAGCAGACAGTGCAGAGTGTACTTTTCTTTAGACTCCAGATGAGCTTTTTTGTACCTTATTTATCAGTAGTAGGGCTTCTGAGAGGTTTTGGTAAAAATCCATCACTGCAGGCTGATGAATCCAGATCTGCTTTTCTTCAGCTGACAGTGAATAACTGTTACCAGCTTTCCACAAGTTATTTTCTTTACAAATAATGTGGAGTAACTTGTAAGTGCTGATTTCATGTAGGTGGAAGACTGAAATTATTCACTAATAAGATGTCAGAAGTAGTTCAGTATAACAAGTCCCCAGCCTCTTCAACCCTCAGTTTCTCTTGGCTTCTGAGTTTCTGAGCAGCTTCCTAACACTTGATGTTTAATTAAAGTAGGACTATATTTAAATGTGTTTGTAGATGCTTTATTTTACACTCAGAATTACCCTTTTTTTTTGATGTATATGTAAGACAATAATATTAAGATTTTTCTCCTCTTTTTTTGGATTTCCAAGTTCATCCCTCTTCCTCAGTTCATATTTTGACTATCTATCTGTGCAAAAATGCAGCCTGAAACTGCTTAAAATTTAGGTTGGTTCCAGACTTATCACAAACAGTTAGGAGGTGACTCACTTCTCTGAGTATCTCTGAAATTCCTGTTTTATTTGTTCTGATAAAGTTAAATTATTTTCTGTTGTCTTCATATTTTGCTGCCTCATTGCTTTCTCAGCCTGTCAGATCATTAATAAACATATTTAGGATAATGAAAGTTAAAATGCTGTGCCATCTCGACAAGTTTTCACCACATTGTTTCTTCATATTTTCTGTCTCTTGTTCTGTTGTTCAGAAGTTTGTCTTTTACAATCATAGTGCAACATTGATTCTGTGTGGCCTGTTTTTGGTTGTGTCCATATTGGAGTTACTGCATGACTTCATTGCATCCTGTAACTCTCCTTGTGGCAGCACTGTAGCCATGACAGAATATAAACATATGTGAGCTGTAGAAGTGAGTAAGAGAAACCCATAACCTTCTGGATATCATAAAAAATGGGCAAATACAATTTGGGTAATGATCAAGTGATATTTGCTGCCTTGGGGCTCCTTAACCAAACACAATGCTTCTGCATCTGAGGATAGGAGCCTCCAGCCTGAAAAAGTCTTCTGTATGTAATCCAAACTGTGCTTCGAGGATCAGTATGGTCATGCTATTCATGAAATATTCTCCTAGACGATGCCTGAACTATGTGAAGTGGCTCTATTTCCTGATCCAAGCCAAAGTGTAATTCTTATCCACAAGAAGTCTGTCAAATTTGCATTTCATATGCATGTGAAAGAAAAAGAGAGAAAAAAAATATCAAAATGTCTCTGAATAAGAGAGATGAAAAAACCCACTTTTTTTTTACAAGTTAGAAAAAATACCAGGGAAAACTTTCTGAATTTTAAGTTAGAATTTTTTAAAAATTTCTGCTATTGTACTTATTAGAAAGTATTACACTGTTATTTTTTAATGTAGTGGGATTCCATGCAATTTTCCAGTCCTGTCAAAGGATGACAAATAGAGTTTATAGGTCCGGTCATTTTGGATGAGCTTGTATGCTGTTCCAAACCTTTTCCAGATGTCTCCATCAGAATTGTGTAAATAATTTGTTTCTTTGTTTCATGGCAGATACAAACAGTAAAAAATAAACTTTCTCACTCCATACAAAATGAAGTTTTTGAAACTTTCTGCTAGATAATAACCTTTCTGGGTGAAATTAAAGTTTTTTCAGTGTGAAAGAGTAGACTTCAATAAAATTTCAAATATTTCAGGAACCTATTTAAAATAAAAAGACAATTTTGGGGAGAAGGGTCCTATATTCCTAGAAGTTTAGGTACCTTTTTCAATGTTGAGTAGGTGTAGGTGTCTGGTAGAGTGCTGAAAACTAAAATGAGGCGCTGATGAGGACGCCGTGGTTCCAGATAGAAACCAGCCTCTTTTTATTTGTTTATTTTCATTTTGTGAAATCTAACATGTTACCCAGAGTGTTCTAAACTTGTCAGCCTGTCACTTTCCACTGTAAAACACTCATTCAGAGTGCTTCCAACCAGCTCTGGCCTCAGCATGTATCTCAGCGGGCAGTATGGGAGCTGGAGCCAAGGTCAGTGCTGTCCAAGTGCAACACCTGCATTTTGTGTGCACACCTGAGCCTGCTCCATGAAATGTGGCACAGTTTCCTGAGGGTGTCTTGGGTTTGTGACCAATTGAAAGAGAGTGCAGGAAAAGGGGCTGAAGACAAAGTGTTTTGTGGAAACATGCTGCTTGATAACTTACTAGGACTTCCTGGACAAGAAGATTAATACAAATTGCCAGCTGCGTTCCAGTGTCTTGCTTTCCCTCTAAAGTATTCCTGTGCTCTGTCTTACGATGACACTCCCACACAGCTGCTGAAATAGCCTTCTTGTTGTAGTGGTTAAAGGAAATTGATGCAATTAATTTTGCTGTCTTTCTTCTCTTTGATGTATTCTTACAATTTCTTGGACAATGTTTTAGAGCTTGGGTTCTGTTCAAAAACAGTCTTGTAGGGGGTGAAAGGAATAGGAGGAAAAAGAAACATTTGATGTTTTGTTTATATGTGCTTGTATTTCTGTTTTGATGTAGGCACCAGGCAATGTAATGGATGCTAAATTACACATACATAGCTTCTGTTACTCACATATAAGTGCAATAGACAGAAATAATACTTCAAAAGTGAACAATCAGAGGGAATAAAATGGATGCAGGTGCATTAGTCAAGCTAGTTTTATATCCTAGTGACTATAAAGAATGACCAGACCATGAACTCTGAAGTTATGCCTCATTTCTTGGGTACAGCACATTATGTTCTGAGCAATTTCTATTTGTAGTCTTGAAGCAGTTTTAATCTTCTAGTTCACCACAAACTTGACAGTTTCCCCCTCTTTTCCTTGGGTTGCAAAATAATCCTCTTTTCTGCTAATTCCAGATGCTGCTGTAATGAATGCTAATGGGTTCAGTGGTGAACACAGTGGTGGGAGAGACTGTGGGGAAAGAAGCTTAGTGCCTTATTCACCAGATTTTATGAATGAAGAAGGGGAGGGCATAGCAGTTTTTGCAGTCAAAGAAAGTGTTAAATTTAAAAAAGTGACACATCTAAAGCCTCCAGACATGGGTGGAAATATAAATTGAAACACTGAAACTTTAATTCGTAAAGAATTAAACAGAATTATTGGAAGTAAAGTATAAAAACCAGGACTTTAGGGACAGCCAGAAAGAATAGGGTTAATCCTTAATTTCAGTTTAAGTAACTAATGTTATTTTCAAAGAATGGCTGAAGCTGGCCATTGGTTGTGTTATCTTGCAAACCTAATTTTATCTCTTTTTAAAATGTTCTTGATTGTGTTATGATGACCTTTAAGTCTTTCGTATAGCTCTTATAATTAAAGGACTAAAAAAGGATAAAAAATGGAACAATGGAGATATTTTTACACCCTAACATTTGTGGAAGAAATGAGGTGCAGAGCAGTAGAAATGAGCTGCCTGTGGTACAGTAGGTCTACAGGCTCCCTTTAACCTAGTTTTGTTCACTTGCCATCCCTGTGCTGTCCCCTCTGTGACCATTGGACCATGTGACACATCTGCATTGCCCTTATCCACCCTGAGGTTTTCCAGAGCCACTCCCTCCAGCAAGGTCTGTCTCCTGGTGCCACAGTGAAGGCCAGGCATGTGATGCTGCCCAAGCCAGCTCCAGGCAGGGCTCCATGTTAACCACCCCTGGCTTGCTGCTCTGCCTGGCACTGCCCCATCCATATTGCCTTTGCCAGCTAGAGTGCTTATCAAAGCAGTAAGAGGGTGTAGTAAAAGCACGTAGGTGCACTCTGCAAAAGAGGAAAACAACTGGGGAGTCTTTGATCTTTGGTTTTATAATTCTCCCCTAGTAACTGTGTATTGAAATAACCATTTGAAACCTTGCTGGGACATGCTGGGGTCATTTAAAAATCTCTGAAAGAGTTTACCTTAGTCTGCCTCCTTTTCCCCCCTCCAGTGATTATACGTTTACTTGAAAACTGTGGTTGCTTAAAGAGATTGCTCAAAGAGTGATTGCTTAATGAGACCTTTTGCCTCAAATGATTTTTTTTTGACAGCCACAAAACCATCACTTACATTTGGTTTAAGTTGTGATTGGAGCATAGCCTGGTACTTTACTAAGGAGGTCAAACAAATCTTGAAAACCTCATACTGTCTTGGATACAACTGAACAGACAAAAAAAATCCAAGTCATGCTGGATGTGACCTCAAGTCTTAGGGCAAATTTACACAAAGTTTAAACTCTCGGAGGTGCTTGGTTCTTCCTAACTGCCCATGGGTTGCTTTCATGCTCCTCCTTCTTGACAGGTTATTTCATCAATTTTCTGAGCAATTAAATCAGCAGAAGAGACCAGTGTGGTAGCCCTAGTTGGATGGGGAATGGGAGGAGAGGAAAGTATGAAGCAGAGAGGACAGCTTGTATTTATGAGTCTGTCTTTTGAGTTCATAAAAGTCAGTTAAGAATGCATAACCAGCCCCAGAAATTATTTTAGCTGCATCTGCTTTTGATGGAAAACATTTTGCGTAGCTGTGACCTCTTAAAAAAATGACAAATCCCCAAAAAACCCTCCAAACTGCTTGCAAGTGACCGGAGTACTGATAAGTTTAAAATAATGTAATTAACTGTTGCAGAGACAATAAATAAAAGATGTATTACCTCATACCATCTATTTTAGTCATCAGCTAATAAATTTTTTGTAGTGTCTTTCTTCACCTGTCCAGAGAAAAATTCAGAGTACAGCCTTCAAAGAAAAGCCTTCACATGCAGCTGATGGGCTGTTCCTACACTCAAAACCACAGGGAACAGCTGCTCTTGTTCCATTCTCAATAAGCAGACTGTGTGGCTTTTACTTGCAAGCCTGAACTTCCTGAGAAATGGCACAGCTCTCAGAGGTAAAAGAATCATAAAATAACATCTTGCTGTTGTCAAAGTGTACCCTAAGTCTCAGACATCTGGATTACACTCCAGGAAGGAATTATCATTAACATGCTTTAAACAACTGTTACATAGTGTGCTGCAAGAATTTTCCATGTAATAATGACTGTCACTTTTCATTGATTAGTTGAAGAGCTTGTTTTCTATACAGAAAATATATGTATGTCTCCTGTCTTGCTTTACAATGCAAGTAGGATTAGCTTTCACTTGCAAACTGGCAGGCAGCCTTCACTTACAGTAATCTTATATGGTAGTTGTTGTTAGAATTATTATTAGCAAGATTTGTTCTTAATAACTTCTAAACTGCTTGCTAAGAGGGTGAGGAAAACTTAAGCCTAAGATTTGTTTTGTACAGGTTGTTACCTTGCCTAGGTTAGTGAGACCAATTAAAGTTAATTCTTGTGTACTTCCCTGAATCCAGCTTTTCAGCTCACATTCTAAACAATTTCCCCCCCAAATCTAACTTAGTAAAGCTTTCCCCCCCACCTTTTTTCTCTATGAGAAAAGTGCAGTTGCATCTGGTTGGGTTTTTTTACCTTTACTGATTTGTAAGAAACAAAAATTTCACTTGAGCTCAAGGAGTCTTCAACTCAAAGATTTTTGTGGTTGAAAGGATGACAGAGTGTGCTGAGACACCTCTGTCCTAATCCTGCCTCCTTCTGGATGAGGCACTTAACCTCCCTCTGTTCTATCTATAAAATACATTTAATAATACTTAATGGTTTTACTGCCCTTTGAAAATGTAAAGTGCTATGTGAGTGCCAATTACTTTTATTATATTCCCTGATAGAAGGCCTGAACATATTTGTGTTAAATGGTTACTGCTAATGCACTTTCTGGAATAATCTTTGGTTAATAAAGTGAAACTGTTGCAAAAAAACCCCTGTGTTTAAGTCAAGGCTGACACAGTGACAGGTGGGAGGAAGTCAGGACTTGGCAGCACTCAGCTTCACTGGGTGTCTTTGTGTCCTGATTCAGAGATGGGCTTGAGCCACAACACTACCCCGCTTGTCTTCTCTCCAAGGAGGAAGTCTTGAGCTTTGGACACACAGTCTGACCATCCACCAGCATAGGACAGATCTTCAGGCAATCAAATAAATCTTACAGAATACTTTGCTTGTGCTGCTGTTCAGAGAGAACTTGCTAAAACTCACAGGAGCACTTCACAGCTAAGGGCTGGCTCTCACGCTGGGTGCTCCTGCAGACCCCCCAGCAGAGCGTGGTCCATCTCCCTAGTAGCATTGCCAGCCAATGGTTTTGTGATGGAGAGTTCTCATGTTGCTCTCAGGCAAGGCACCAGTATTTAATAAAAATGTGGCAAAGGTTTGTCAGGAGAAGATAAGTATGTCTGACCAGTGGCAATTGTCTGTCACTACCTCTGAAGTGTTTCCATCACCCCAAATTCTAATCGTGCTTGATGTGAAGTATTGTTTTGAGTAAATAAACTTCTACTTGCCGAACTTATTTACTAGCTTACTCTGGCATAGGAAACTTGAAATAGGACAGTATTTAATATATCTGATGTAGGCAGGGTGCTCTTGGTCATAGTTTAGACTGGTGTGTACCTGAGGAGGGAAGGAGAGGTTTCTGTACTGAACAAGGAATTGGCTACTTCGACCAGGAATGACCTTCGGAACTTTTTAGACTCCTCATTCTGTAAAGATATGGGCTGGACAGGTCTGAAAAAGCATGTACTTTTTGCACAAGCAGAAAGCATTGAGTGAAGTCATGATAACTTCATGTACTCCTGGAAAGGAGCTGAAAACGGTTCTCATTTACCTGAGAAATGCATTTCAGAATCATCACAGTGCAAATGTTAAGTGGAGGCAGAACAAACCGGCTCCTAGAAATGGGGATCTGCAATAGAAGTGATGAATGTGACATCCCTGCATCATCCTGCTCTGGGGACAGCGTCAGGTAGGGAGCTTGGCTGGATGGTCTGCCTGCCAAAGTCTTAGGCAGTTTCCCTAAGGCCAGCTCAGGGAGGATGGAAACCCCCACTAGAGGTGACGAGCAAAAGCTCGCTTCATCTTGGCTTTTAGTCTGAATACAGAATGTGAAAGCAGGGCCTCATCTTCTTTCTTACTTTTAGGGTTTTTGCCCAAAACCCCAAACATTGCAAACCAATATTAATTTTATGCCTGTAAATTATAGTTTTTATTTTTCAGAAAGAATTTTAAGACCATTAGAGTAGAAAGCGGCAAAATGAGAAGTAAAGTTTTCAAAAGGAATTAACAGTAATTAAGAGCAGATGCTGTTCTCTTTGATCTCAAGAAATTTAATTTCTGACAGACTGTTTACACTCAGACGAGACAGTGTGTAAGTTTGGATTGGTGTGCTGCTATATTATAATTATACAGGCAGAAAAAATAGACAATTGTGGAAGAGCAGACAAAGTAGTTAGAGGCTCTTAAAACTGTGCCACTTGCTTTGTGTTTGCTTTTCAGATTTCCTCCCAGGAGCTAAGTAAATTGTAGTTAATTTTTTTCTGACCACACTTAGAGAAATATAAGCAATATCCTTTCCAAAAAAAAAAAAACACCAAAAAAAAAAAAAAAAAAAAAAAAAAACAAGACTACTCTTCTAGCAAAATGTTTGGATTGAAAATGTTGAGGTTTAGAGATCTTTGATCTTTGGTCTTCAAAATGAGTCTTGATTTAAAACACTGAACACTGGTGTTGTGTAAACAATTAAACCAATATGTCCATGTCATACTGTAAGTGCCCTTAGGAAGGGGAACTTAATAAAAGTGTCTTACAGTTTTGGTCTGAAGATGTGTGGAAAGAATTAGGAATAAGTAGCATCATAGAAATAGCTGTATGAATACTGAGGCTCAAGGAAAACAGTGTTTGTGGTTCTCTGATTCACTTGGCCTCAGAATTTGTTTTGCTCTGCTGTTGTTGTGTACAGACAAGGCTGAAGTTGAGGTGTGGGTTTTAGCCACCTCTTAACTAAGAGGTTTCAGGGCTCAGCCTTAAAGGTTGAAGAGGCTGAGTGATCCGTGCAATTTCAGAACAGAATGTCATCTTATGTGCTAGGTAAATGCATAGATGCAGTCTCACCACTCTGTTTGACGTGGAGAGGTTGGGTACCAAGCTCGAGTCATTAAAACAGGCAAAGATTTCACCACTTGATCAAGCAGTGGTGACTGAGGTATTGGTCCTCCAATGTTCTTAATGTTAGGAGGAACAGATGTTTTTCCTCTCTGTGGGTGTTTTTTTGAGAACAGAACTTGCCATAGGAATTATTTTGCTGTTTGCCTTTCATCTACTTAGATATTTTTCTCTATACAAGCCTCTCTTTATTTTGTTGCTTACTGGATGGTTGCTAGCAATTAGGTTACAGCACCCACCACTACCTTCCTGCTGTCTTTGCCAACCTAATTAGCATTCTGTTCCAAATGTGGTCTATTACATGACTGTTGCATGACTGAGATGCTGTATTGAATTGTAAACAACAGCCTATTTTGGTGGTTGTTGTCACTTTTCAAAAGATTGCATTAAGACAGAAAAAAAATAGTGTTCTTTCTGGACACATTTAAGACACAAAATGTTAGTGTGTTATGATTTCCCACAACTTTTTGGTGTAGTTTATCACCCTGTTTTTTGCCATAGGAGGTATTATAAAAATTTCTGTTGCTACTAAGTTAAATACATAGCAGAGAAGATGGCAGGATGTTTAAGACTTTAGTGTTCAACATATTTGTAATTTTGCTGGAAAAAAAGTGTGCGAATAATAGTGATTAAAATTATTGATGTTATTAAGTTGAATAATGTGATGACAATAAGGGCAGACTGAAAGTCTGCAATTCTGGCCTCACTGTTTTTAAAAGAATATAGTTGAACTCAAAAAATGCTCCAAGAAGGACAGCATTTTTTCGAAGGAGAACAGAATAACTTTCATCTAAGGAGTGACTGAATATGCTAAAACTGTTTGGAAAAGAGAAGTGAGATGATGACCTAGGAATGATGGAATCTTCCAATACAATAATTAGGTGTATCAAGTGATAGTCAGAGAGAGATGTTTGTTTATTTCAGAACAATAGGAGATTGTTATTTACCTGGTGTTAACTGAGAGTGTGAAACTTCTTACTGGAGACTGTTGCTTCAGAGTATATAAAACATATCTGAAGCACATTAAATGCCTAAATTGATTCAGAAGGCACCTGGAGAAACTTGCAGGGAAAAATGTCAAGGGACGTCAATGACAAAAAGACCATTTCCAGCTCTGCAAGTCTGAGCTGCACACCTCTGGAACATGAAGAAACTTCCTGTAGAAACATGTTTGTTCTGATGTATTTTTTGCCATAAACATCTGGTATCCATTGCTGTTGTAAATTGAATACTTTGGTAGATGGAGCTTTGCTGTTGCTTATAAAACGGCTTATTGCTTTTACTTTACTTTCCTTCAAAGAATCTCAAGACAGTCATTCTTTATGACATGATAATGTTTATTTTCTTGCAAAAATTGGCTGACATTCATCTTTTAGGTACACATCACGGTAATTAGAAGATACAGTATAAACGTATAGGTTGGATTAGAGTTGAATCAGATGTGGAAAGAAAGGTTTCTTTATAATTTGTTTTCAGCGTTACTTAACTGATTTTGAGCAGTATGGACACAACTGTAGTTGTTTCTTATTAGTGGAAAATGCAAAATTATGATAATGATTCCCAAATGGTATTAGGTGCCCAGTGGAGGACTTTCTGTTAAATGATTGAATCTGCAATGACACTGGATATTGGGTCTCAGAGAATGGTAATTGCTACGGAAACTGTTTCTCATAAAATAGGTAGCTACTTACTTGGTCAAAAGTCACTAAGGCAAATGATGAATTTAATGGTTTCAAAATGATTGGTAAAATTTCACACACATATGTACAAATACATATACAAGTGTTAGTAGTGGTTATTTCAGAGAACTGAAGGGTTCACAATGTATGTTACATTAGCAATAAATGAAAATCATCTGAGCTTTATATTGTTTGTTTCTACAGTCAAACAACTTAGTGCATAAATCGCTTTTCTCAAGAGTATGTGCTTTACTGAATACTATTTCCAGTAGTCCTTGTGTTGCCCAAACTCCCAGGTTACAAAGATATTTGCTTATTTGTTTTGTAAATAATTACCGCCTTCCTTTTTTTTTAGCATGGTGGGATCACACAATTTTGGCTTCTCAAATCTAATGTCATGCTTGCCAAAGTAGGGCTTTTAATAGCTTTTGCTCCATGGACCCACTCCTGCTTTGGAGTATCTTATTGTCTGAAAGAGAGAGATTTGTGTCATATTGTCGCTCATGCAGCACATATTGATGCTTTATATAAGAAAGGAAAATCTGTTTAGTTTGAACATTACAGTTTTGTGTTCTACACACCAGTTTATTTGCCCCTTACTCCTAGCTGAATACTCTGAAGATAATTCTTGCTTTTCAGAAGTTCAGATTTCCATATTCATACAAGAATTTGTGGAATATTCATTGTGTTCATTGTTGGCAATCACTCAGAAATGCTGTTAATTTATCTGCATTTGAAAAAAAAAAAAAGGAATGGTCTAGGCATGGCTTTTATTCTCTAAACATCTTTCTCCTGCCAAACAAATGATACATGTTGAATAGAATGGACTTGTGGCAATCTGGGTTATTGATACTGATTGATAAAGGATCATGAAATTAGTCAGTCTGGTTTATGGAGTGAGATGGAGGTTACATCCAAACTGCAATTATTTAATTTATCAACAGTGAAGTGTATGTCTTTCTTCTTCCTTAAAGCACAGTAGTCAAAAATTTAAAATTAAAAAATACTTTCTGAATAATTTTCAAAACTTCCCAGCCTTAAAAGAGTACTGAAATTTGAGGATTATGTGCACATCTTCACATAATTTCAGCAACACCAAAGTGCCACATGCTCTATGTGATGAACTGACTAATGATTTATTCATAATTGAATTTAACCTTCTGTAACATTATTCTGAATTAACTTCCTTGTACAAGAGTATGTCTTAAAAAAATCATTAGATCTTGATTAATGTTTCAAATGAGAGCAAATTCAAGGAAATTTAATGTAATGCTTAGGCAGTAGCTACTTTTATTGTTAACAATGCCCCCTAATTTGCAGTCTGACTTGGAGCCAGTTTAGCTGTCAGCATAGGCTTCTCTAGCCTATGCCATTACCTTTTGTAATGCTGTTCTCTTTTTCTTTGGATATTTATCCATTGTGGTTCTTTAACCTCTCTAGACTATTTGGCTTTACAAAGAGTAACTAAATTCCTCTTACTCCTCACCAGAAGGCACATTTTTCAAAGATTTATTAACTTTTATCTTTCTCTACCATTCTGTCTAATCTTCTTCTCATCCCACTTGCAGGACGGTTATCAGATACAGGTAACACCGAGGTAATTCAAGTTTCTTACCCTCTCAGAGTTTCCCTGGCTTTTTATGAAGTTCATTGTCTTCCTTAGGTGTTTCCCACATGCCAACAGGACATCTGAACTATGACTTCTGTTTTTCCTTTGTCATCATTAAAAATTGTCTATGGTAAAAAAGTAAACTGTATGTCCTCCCTTTAGAAATATTTCAGTTCATTACCCTTTTGCCACACTAAAATATGAAATCTAAAATATTTTAGTTCAATTACTGTGTTGCATTCTTTTACAGTATCAACTATCTTACAGACTTTTGTCAAATCTGTTATTTTATAGAATCATCAAATTGCTTGGATTGGAAGGGACCTGAGAGATCACCTAGTTCTATCCAACTCCCTTGCCAGGGGCAGGGACACCTTCCACTAGACCAGGTTGTTCAAAATCCCTTCATCCTGGCACTGAACACTTCCAGGGATGGGAATTCTCTGGGCAGGACATTTAGTTTTACCAACTACACTAACTAGCTAGTTTTATCAACAACTAGATAATAAATTTACAATGTCATCTAAAAAGCCATCAAGGCAATTATTATGTATTGTCATTTTAAGGCAATACTTACTAGGAAACCTGGTGTTTATTATTTGTTCTCAATATACAGACATTTTCTTTCTGCCAGTTTTGTGCTTGAGTGCTGTAACCAATGCTTTGTAGTTAAGACTGTTGCTCTTTCAAGTTTCAGCTCTATTGTTCAAGCTGCTTGATGATTCAGGCAAGTGCCATTTCATCAGTCTTTGAAGTCTGAAAATAATTTTTTGTACTTGGTAATAAAGGAAAAATACAGGAAAAAGCAATTATTTCTTTCCTCTATTGTTACCACATCCATAAAAACAGCAGGTACTGCAACTGCCTAAATTCACTTCTAATGATTGATAGATGGGTTTTATTTCAAACATGTCAAAGCTGTTTCCTTTTTTTTGATAATTTCTTACCGGTAGATTGATTAGCTCTCTCAGATATCGTAATTAAAAATAGTTGTATCAATAACTGTTTTACCAAACTTATCAATATTTTCTAAGTTATTGTGAACTATATTTTGTTTATTCTCTACCTCTTTCTTATTTGAAAAATATATTTCCTAGCATATCATTTAAATTTTAAAATATATGCCTTTTCTCTTCCTTTTTCTCAAGATAATGCTCAAGTGTATGTCAGGTATATTCCTCAAAACTGACTCAATATGTGCCTTCAGAGAGGACACAACACAGAAGGAAAATCTCTTCCATTTTAGGGCTGGTAAGGTAGTTTACCACGTAACCTGTATTCTGAAGATTAGTATAAATCATTACAATTACCCCAAAAAATTATGGCAAGGTTCAATAATGTGTTTCACTTGTAACGCTGAGTAAAAGGTAAGTAAGATCTGTTTTAAGGGAACTTCTGCACATTTTATTTTAGGAAGTTCATTGTAATTTCAAGGAATAACTTAAGCAAGATCTAATAAATCATATTACACAATCTCCACTTTGGTTATATTTTTGGATTGAAAATAACGCTCATGAAAAGTGAGAATTCAAGACAGACAAGAATTCAATCTCTTGCATGAAATGAACACAGGGAGGACCCCTGTGATTATGGTTTCACATCTACCTTCATCATTATTCTTCCTTTTTTCTTTTTTGTAGTATTGTTATAAGCCATCTCTTTTTTTGCATTCATTGTTTCTAGCATTTAAATACAAAGTACACTTCCTCCATGTTATATGGTCCAGTAGGAATATATACAGGTGTTTCATCAGTGAATTCTGGTTGTGCAAAGATCAGCATTTGCTTCGTAGTGTATTTGAAATGCTCTGTTGGTCCCTCTGCCACACAGGTACTGTACTTCCAGTAAAGTGAATTGTCCACGAGTCTGTAAAACAGCATTCCACCAAGAGAATTCCTCTGGGGTTAGCTGATTATAGCTGTCACTTCACTTTATAGCAGGCATTTTTCCATTTTGCCTCCAGCACGCCCCAGGCAGTGTGGCACTGGAGCAGACAGATGGCCCTTTCTGCAGCATGCACCTGGATTCCCAGGCCCCTGGCAACAGGTGTGGGGATGGAGATGCTGTCCAGGCTCTTGCCCTGATTTCTGGGGAGAGTACAGCCAGCACAAAAACAGTAGGCTAGAAAGTTCTGACTGTTCTTTAGCATGGAACTCCAGTGTTCAAAACTTAGCACAAAATATAAAGAGAACAAATACCTGTTTCATTGCTCTTTTTGGTTATCCAGCTCTAAAGCACTCTTTAACCTTGTCCTCTGAGTAATGTTGTTCCACTTACAAAACTGGAGTGTTTTTACTGTCTCCTATTTATTCTTTCAGGGTTTGTGGATTTAACACTCCATGATCAGGTCCATCTACTGGAATGTGCCTGGTTAGAGATACTGATGATCGGCTTAGTCTGGCGCTCCATGGAACACCCAGGAAAGCTTTTGTTTGCACCTAACCTATTACTGGACAGGTCAGTCTGCATATTGCTGTGAATTATTTAAGTTTATTTATTTCTGCTGCAATTAGATTAATTTTTATCTTATGATCTTTTCTCACTGATGCTGCAGCTTGACAGTACTTCATATGTCAAGCAGGCTTATAGGAGGTGAGACTGGAAAATGAACTCAAAAACCTAGAAATGCTCAGGAATGTGATGCTGGTCATTTATTAGACAAGTAACACATTTGAGATTCATCTGCCTCTTAAAGTACTTTCTTTCAAATGTAGCAGTAAATTTCTTTTATAATCTGTACTGTTTGTTGCAGAAGTATTTTAAGTTAAAAACTGAACACTATTCATTTAATTCAGATAGTTATTTTTGTTTATTTAAAATCCTCCTAGTTTTTCTTAGTTAGAATGAATTTATCCAAGCAGCCAGCCAAAATTTTGGAAGAAAATCCTCATAGAATCTCAATTGCAATCTTATTTTTTTATAGAGAATATATTAAGATTTTAGGGTTTTCTTCCTCATGAAAACTGGAGACAAATATGACAAACACATACTTGCTTCCTTCATCAAACCTTTTTTTTAGGCAGTCTTGCTAATATCCTAAGTATTTCTGAGAGAAAAAATATGCATCTCTGCCATATGACAATATCCTGGATTTTAGCTGGCCGTCTTCACAATAAAAGCAGGAAGACTGATAATTTAAAATATATTTTCTACTATCTTAATGTTAACTCAAGCTCTCTTTTTCCCAGTCGTGGGAAAAATTTCACTAAAAATTTCAGTTCAAATTTTCAGAAGAAGTTCCTTGGGATGGAGTCACCTTAGTTGAAGACTACTGCCCGCGCAGCAGAGTTGGCAGGGCAGAGCTGCTGTGTGCGCAGTGGTCACTTCAGGGCAGAGTTTGGCATCTTGGTCTAAACTGGAAATGGCAGAAGACCCGAGCTGAGATGGAGTATACAGAGAGCTGGGCGAGCTCCTGACCTCATCACATAGCTGCAGGGGCAGAGGGGTGGCAACACAAAGTCAAGGGCAGTGCCTGCAGCCACCAGCTGAGTAAATTAATCAAAATTCTTATTTTGCAGAAAAACGTCTTATGATCAGCGTGCTCTGTTGACTGTAGGGAACTGAATTTTCATGGCTGCATTCATGCAGTGCTAATTGATTCCCTGCCCTCTATTTGCACACAGCCCCTGGGCATTTTAGCATTTTAGTAAAATACAAATGATAACACCTAACAGGATAAAACATAATATTTCACAGTAATAGAGAAATATTTATTGCCTTAGAAAAATCCCTATTCCACTTGTGTAACCACAATGATCTGTGAGCTGTGGAACTAGATAAGTACAAAATACATTCTCATTTTAGGTACAGAAAATATCTGCTTGTCTAAATGTAAGTATAGTCTTCAAAAAAGCCAGAACAGTTTTAAAATAATTTTAAGCAAACAGAAGAACTAAAATTTACAATGCTACTAAAATAAGTATAGTGTTTTATTGAAAACTACTATAGATTTCAATATAGCTTCCAAAGACCAAGACACCTGTTCCACATCACATAATTCAGAAAAAAATTGAAAACTGAAGAGCAGCGATAGCTGGATTGTAATTTTTCCTGATCTTAGCTAAAAAAATTACCTTAGGGAAACAAATTTTGGTCTTCCTCAACTTAAAATGCCCATGCTCTCAGTAAAATGGAGTTTGAGCAGTTGATTCACACAGCTTTAAGCCAACTGTTGGATTGAAGGAAACAATTGCATGCAACTAGAACCACATATTACTTTATAAGTCTTTGTTTTCTCCGTTTCAGTTAAGACTGTAAAAATGTAGATCTATTACATCTTCTAAAATAAGAAACATGTTTCTAAGTCATCACATACTTGCCTCACTCCATTTGGTAGGGATATTTGCAGAAAGTAAAATAATAAATTACTTGACTCTGGGAAGCACTGATATGCTGATCAGTTAAGTAACTCTTAATTTACTATTTAATTAATGCTAACAATATTTTGATGCGTTAATTTGATTTAGGCAAATTGGCTTTTGAGAATACTATAGAGCAAAAATATATTGTTTGTCAGGTTTGAGAGGGCAGGACAGACACTGATTAAAAGACTCAATGAAGTCCTTCCACTGCACCAAATATTTGGGCAAATACCACAATAATACCAAAATTTCTAGAACCATATAAAGGTTTGGGTTGGAAGGGACTAGTTCCAACCCCCTTTCCATGGGCAGGGACACCTTTCACTAGACCACATTGCTCAGAGTTCCATCCAATGCTTCTGTATTTAGTGAAAATTCAATACTGTTAGTATAGAGCTTTACCACAATTTGTGTATGCCTCTAGATCTCTCTGATCATTCTGTTGCAGACATCCTGCCTGATTTGAACACCCCTTTCATTTTAGCATTCAGGCTTATCCTGATTCTGACAGATTCTTTCTGTCAAGGATCTGTGATATAGGTAGTCATTTGTATACATCTGTTCCTAAAGCTTGGGTCACACCAAGTTTTATTATACAACTTTTTTACATTTTGGCTAGATAAATACAGTCTTGTCTTGTTAACATCTATCTGAAATGTCATAAGAATAACATTTCAGCTTTGCTGTTTTTTGAAAAAATGTGATCTTTCTTCTCCCAACTCACTCCTCCTACTTGGGTCATATTATACATATGCTGGTCTTGTCTCTGAAGATCTTTTAGAAGCTGTCTTTTCAAATTCCATGTGAGTCAACTAGTTACATTTTCAAATAAATACTTCTTTAACTTTCCTTTGCAGCAATTCACACTTGGAAGACTCCTTGAAAATATCTGTAAAGTAGTTATTAATTCTATGTTCCTTTTAAAAATTTTTCTTTGCCTGTAAGAAAATAATTACAAAAACAATGAAGTTGATGGTATGTGCAGATTGCTGTCTTCTGTATGGATGAATATAATCACATTATCTCCTTTTGTTCCCAGTCTGCACTGTAATTAGACAGTGTATTTCCTGAGGTAATACACCCTTTCTTATTCTGTTAATGCATTACCCAAACACTTGAGTCTTGGTTCAAAATCAGGAATTTTAACAGTCTGCCAGTTACATAGAACTGGTAGATTTTTACATTGTACAGCTGCTGCTATTAAAATGCTCAAATGACAATAATTATAGATTAGAAAAACAGGCTCAATCAGGAAATATGATGGCACACTCACAGTGCTTGCAATTAATGTAAAATACCTAATAAAGTCAAATAATAAATGCAAGTATTTTATATTCTGTTTTTGAAAATTACTATATTGTATAAGGCAAATTTAGAAGTAAAGGCTTAGGTTTCTAGTAGGACAAACCAGATGTTTCCTGTCTGGAGTGTTCCCAAGAAACTAGGCTTTAAAAATGTCATTAGACAAGGGTTGAAATTTGTCAGGCCTGACAGTAGGCTGTTTATAATTTTGAAGAAAATGTAATGTTTCTTCAGTAATAAGAAAGTCCTATTTTACTATATTTTTAAAGGATTTGTTGCATTCAGATATCATGCTGATCCCAGGTTCCTCAAAGTCTTGAAACATAATTATAAAGAAACTCATGATAGAAATAGCTGGATTGCTGAATCTCACTTGAAACATTCTCAGAATCAGCAAAATGGGAAATGCAACGCTGCATTTTAAAAAGGAAGCCTGGTGACCACAGTAAAGAAACTGATGGGATGCCATCTAAAGAAGAGAATTGGCTGAAGTCAAATGAATATGACATAGTGATAGAGTCCCAGTGGATTTTGTAAGAGGAAGCCATGAGTACCTTGAAGTCTTTTAAGAAATTAACAAGCAAGTAGATGAAAGATATCTTGCTGGATTTCCAAAAAGTATTAAACAAGTTCCAAATGTTATGTAGACAAATGTGAATTATGTGTATACAGGAGAATAATAATTCTAATTTTCCTAAACTGCATTTTGAGTTGATCTTTCCATCTCACTGTTACCAGCAATTAGTTCTATAGAACCAGCAATTCTTAGCTTGCCAGTAGTCAGAGACTGCAGCTTTTGTTCCTGTCAAGAATCTTTTCAAGAGCAAATAGAAATAATACAGATCAGTGCCATTCCTCTGTTTAATTCTGTGCTTTATCTGTGCTTAGAAAACTCCCCTTTCTGATTTTCTTTGTAGCAAAGCTCACATCTCTATTTAATTGCCTTTGCAACACCTCTGGGTACCTCTCCTATTCTTTCAATATTACTGTCAAGACAAAGACTAACTAAATGGACGGACTTCTCTGCCTGGGATGCTTGTCAGAAGCATGGGAACAAAGTAAAGATGATAGGAGTTGTATAAAGTCATAAGTACGTTGAGAAGATGTGTGGTAATCCCGAAGTTGTTATCTCTTCCAGCCCAGCACTAGAGGTAGTCACTTGACACCCACAGATCCAAACGCCTGTGTGCTTAGCCCATAGCTAAATACACCTTTGATATGAGACAGTATGGCTGTCTTCATGTTATTTTCTACTGTTATTTTCTTATAATGATTGTAAAAAATCTCTTGCAACCAAAATAATGTGTCTAGGGAATTAAAAAATTTCAGTTCAGTGTAGTCAGTATTTCCATGTTTCTATCAGGTTTTTTTCCTTCTTCTTTATGGAGAAAGCTAGTCTGTTTTTCTGAGTTGGTTTTAATTTGGAAATATTCTCACTTCAACTTCCAGTGCTTGATGAAGACTTTTTTCATTCTTTCTAACTGGAAGAATTTTCCCTTTGCTGACTTTTGTATTGAGCAATGGCAGGAGACTGTGGATCTCTTTAAACAGCAACTAACACAAATAGCAAAAAGACTTGCAGTGTTCACTGAGTGAATGGTTAGCCAAATAATTTACTGCTTTCATGGCTCCTGAACTTTTCTCACTAATCTGAAAAGAATCTTTTAAATTATTCATGCAGATATTCTGATAAACATAAAATCAGATACAATAGAAGACCATCAAGATGAAATCTGAGTGTGTTTTGCTAGTCCCTCAACCTGTAAAATGTTCCAAACATCTGTGGACACCACACTTGTCTGTCACTTGAGCAAATGCACAACATTTCATTTGGCACTGTGTAATTGTGGATGCATTAATTCCCATTGATGTATTAGAAAAATTGAAGCAAAGTGATCACAAGTTCTTGATTCAGAATGCTTCCTTAGTGACCCTCTGCTTGTATTTATTTCAAAAGGGAAAAGTCCATAGGCAAAAAGTATATCCTAATTTGCCCTTCAAAATTGATTTGAAAAGCAATTGTACATTTACTTTTCATCACATCTTTAATAGCAATAGATTCCATGCAGAAAATCCAGCTCAAAAAATCATCTTGTCGTTAGGCTACTTACTTGATAGAGCTGAATGGATTAACTTGTAGAGAGTTAAGGAATCTCTTGAAATAATTAAATTTCTTTTTCATCTTCAACTTTATGGTTGGATTTTGAGATGTATTATACTGCAGACCCTGTAGAATAAAAAACAAACAAACTATTACAAAAGACAAAATTATAAAAGTTAAAAGAATGAAAAATTAATGTCTCTGTTGTGAATCAGTCTTTACTGTCTCTTTCAGCAAAATTCAAAGACTACCCAATTCTGTAACTCCAAAAACTTAAATATAAAATCAGGAAGGGCTTTCTAGAGTCTGGAGAAGTGCTGAGTAGTGCTCAAAGTGATGAATTATTTTTTTTAAAAAAAGGAAAGCCCCCTCTCATTATGATCTTCACATCTTCAGAGTTTTCAGCTGATAGATCCCCTGGGGGATTTGTAGGCACAGAAAAGAAGTTTTCAAAGAAAATGAAATAATTCTGGATTCAGTATAGTTCCTACACAAATTATGAGATTACTTGTTCTTCTAGTAACCCTGACCTTGGAATCTCAGGCCCCAGTTCTAGGTCACATTGTACTGTGATGCTGTTTAATTGCAAAAATCAAACTTTCTTTGCATTTCTGATATGGAGAGAATTTTGAAATGTTTTTTGGCTTTATGGTGACTCACACTGAATATAAATTAAATTGAAAAAGGCCCTCTTGTAAATCAGAATAACTTTTCTTCAGCCAGTTATTTTAGCTTTATTATTCCCAAATGGAGAGCCTTCATAATAATTTTCTAATGTAAATGTCTTAGATGTGACCAAAAAACAATCAGTTTTCTTAGAAGTATCATAGCAGCATTTTAGGGATTTTTTCCTATGTGGCATATCTGTGGATCCATTTCACATTATGTTTTACAAAGAGAAAAATCTCTTGAAGGTACCTAGTAGCTAATTGTCTCTGTGTTTCAGACCTGACTGGTCACTGCTCTAATGTATAGAGAGCTACTCTTACCCTAAACCCCTGGGTGGATGATCCTCTCTGGTCATCCAGTCAGGAAAGAGACTTGGTTGGCTACCTGGCTCTGAGGGGAAGTGCCATGCACGTGGGAGCCCAGGTGGTCCAGTCCGTGGGGGCTGCTGAGGAGAAAGGGCTTGAGGCAGAATGGACAGATCCTGCAGGCGACAGCTGGTGGCATAGCTGGTGTCAACAACAGGGATTCAACTTTTTTTATCATGGAACCTGCTGTGAGGATCCAGGATATCTAGGAAGAGATGAGATCCATACCATAAAGTGGGGCATAAATATGACTTCCACAGGCTGGGCAAGCTCACTGGGGAGCTTTAAGCCAGGATGATGTGGACAGGAAAAACGTGATAACGAAACTCATTAGTAGGAAACCTCCCTGACTGTGTGCATGCACATAAATACAGAATTGCTTCCTGGACACCATGGCGGGGCAAACTCCATAAACCTCCTGAGAATGCAGCACAGCTGGGTGCCCTCTGAGCCAGAAGTTCTCCCCTCCCAGACTGCATTAGGAAAAGCTTTAGCAGCATCTAGAGGTAGGTGATGCTCTCTCACTGCTCGGACACGCTGTGGCAAATCTGGAGTGCTGTGTCCAGTTCTGAGCTACCCTGTACAAGACAGACAGGTACATACTGGACTGAGGCCAGTGAAGGGCTACAAAGAATGGACTGAAACAACTCTCATACAAGGAGAGTCTGAGAAGACTCAGATCTGATCAATATCTGATGGTGGGAGGAAGTTAGTGACAGGACAAGACATTTTGAAGTCTCAGTCCTTGGAGATACGGAAAATCCAACAATATATAGGCCTGAGCAGGGCCACTGAACTAGATTTCCAGACAATTTATGCAATATCAGCAGCTCTGGTATTCTCTGACTAACTCCAGGTGAAAATAACTTTAAAATAGATTTTTTTTTAATTGATAAATGGGCTACTTCATATTTATTGTAAATATGAATGCAATGATGACTTCTAAATCTTGGCCTAATTTTATAACTTTTGAATAAGTTTTAGCCAGCAGTAGACCCAATTCTTTTTTTCTTAAGCTTATATTGAATAAGAAACAAAGGATTCTTAACAGTACACTCCAGGAAGAGCAGGCTGTAATAACCAGCCATTGACTGTAGTCTATAAAGTTCCCCAGGGTGTGTTAATTAAAAGCCAGTATTCAGGCAGAAATGGGATGAGCAAAAGATATTTCTACCTCTAAAGGCTTATGAACAAGTAGATTAAAAAAACCCCAAACCCCCAAACCAAAAAACTACACAGAGAACAACACAACAGAACTATAGAACAAGCCCAGTATATAATTAATTTGTAGCTTTCTGTAGCTCACACTTTCCTGACCACCTACCACTTAATGGTTGATTTGTATAAAGGTACAAGCTTGATTGCTGTGATCAAAACAACATTTTTTCCAAAGCAAAATTCTGTTTAATGTCCTCGATACTGACAGAACAATAGGCATTTCTCTTTATCAGCAGGATTTGCATCTGATACTGTGATTTACTTTACACTTGGTAATTTCTGCTTTTTTCTTTGACTCCTCTTCTTTGCAGATTGCTGTTTTGTTCTAGAGTTTTGGGGTTAATTTTTTTTCAGATTTTAATTTTTTCCTGCTTACTTTTCCCACAATCCCTTGGTATTACTGGTTAAATGCAAGATGATCTGAAGCAAAATTTCTCTGCTGATAACAATTTTCTCATATTTTAATGACTGATAAAGCACAGCATTGAGAAAAGATAGAATCCTCTGTTAGTTAAGTAGCCCTATAATGCCTGTCTGGCGATATTTAAGGCATCCCAGTAGATGTTCTTGATTTGGTCTTAAATTCTTGCAGATGGAGCTTTCTCGACATCCCACCTCCTTAAGCTGTTTTAGTGCATTGCTTTACATGGGAATAGGAAGTTTTTATTGATGTCTGTTAATAGAACTAGTTTATATAGAATACATTAATGTGTATAAAGATCATCTATTGTTTGGAAGTCTGTGTACAGACTTACCCTTCTCCTCCTGTCAGAGAATGCCCTCCTTTCTAACTGGGGATGTGAATGTTCTCCTTGCAGCTTTTCTCTCCCTCTTTTCCTAACCTACCTTTAGGCTTAGGAACACATCCTGTGCCAAGCCTTGTTCAGAGGCTTTGTCACCAAGTTGCTAAGTCCACTTTTGAAGCTGATATTCCCTCTCCTAGTCTTGTGCATCCCATCTGTTCTTGGAAGTCCTTTTTCATCAAATGAAGTATCATGGTAAAAGGAAGCAGAGAGATAACAAGTACTGAGTCAGGCTTTGTTTTGATGGGTGGGTGCATGAGTCTTTAGCATTTCCCTTTGAATGAAAAGGTGGATGAGAACATCCATGAAGTCCTTGAGTCCCTGTTCCCTTCACTCTTGATTATTACTTTTTACTTGATCCTGTGCTTTTGCTAAAGGCACTCCTGATGTCTAGGTTTTTTCTAAGACTTAAATAAAATCTAGATTCTTATTCCTACATACAGTGGTACAGCCCTTGTACTGCTGCCACTATCAGTGGTAGCATAGGCATTAGAGGGGGAGAAACCATTATCCTGCTTTTATTTGGCACTCATCATCTGGAATACCACATCCGTCTTTGTACTGCTTATTACAGGAAGTATATTAATAAACTTCAGTAAACACAGTGAAGAGCCACCAAGGCCAGACCCCATGCCTTGCGTCTGGAAGAAGTGGATTTGTTCTGCCTGAAGGAGAAAGGGCTCTTAAGTCTGCACAACCTACAATCTACAAGGAGGTTATGAAGGCTCTTTATTAAAATGCCTGATGGGAGACTGAGAAATGGGAGTAATAAATTGAAGCAGAGGAGGTTTTGACTGGATATAGGGGAGGAAAAAAGCATGATGATGAAAATAATTAAGCTGAGAGAGGTTGTGCAGTCTCCATCCTTGGAGATTTTCAAGACCAGCTGTAGTGGTTTCACATTCACCTGCTCGCCTGCTCACACCAGGTGAGAGTGCAGTGTAGTGGTTTCATGAGGATAAGGATTAAGAGAAATGCAAAGCAGGCCTAAACTTCAAAGATAGAAATAATTTATTAACAGAATAAAAGAACGAGAGAAGAAAAAAAACAAAAATCAAAATCAACCCCCAGGTGGTTTCTTCCCCCCACCCCACCACCACCCAAGATGGTTCCTTTCTCCCACCTCATTTATCTTCCTTTACCACCATCTTTCTCATCAACAACACAGAGAAACAAACTTAGAAAATCCTTGGTCAATTTACCACTCTTAAAACAGGCTTTCATCAGTTCAATTGGAAGAAGAGTCTCTCTTTTCTTACCATGGAGATTTTTCCCACAAGAAACCCAAGTCTCTCGTGGAGTTCATATCACCGTGAACTCC
>VZTR01006847.1:212454-227832 GCA_013400775.1 Chaetops frenatus | reverse complement strand
CGGCAGGGTCCTGGCTGCAGCCCCGGAACGGCCCCCCAGGCCCTGAGGCCCAGAGTGGCCAGCCAGGCACGCGGTGTTACCTTCCGCATGGACGGAAGTCAAATAGAGCTTCAAACTTCCCGCTCCTACAAATGTAAGCTTCGCAAAGACGCCTCTAATGTTCAAGTGGCTACACGAAGTGCCCATCTTAAAATTAGCCAATCCGTGGGCTCCTCACCTCTGCTGGAAACTGTGCCCCGGTGGAAGTAGAAAAACAAAGAACCCCCCCAGGAAGGAGAAAAAAAAAGTTGTTGTCCTTTAAACCACAACACCAGCATTGCATACAGCCTTGAGTGACCTAACTCTGCTTTGAGTGGGAGGCTGGACTAAAGTCATTGTGATTTGCCCTCTGGCTTGGATGTTGCTGTGATTCTATAGACCTACCAAAGTTAATGCACATAGTACCTTTATGCCATCACTTAAAACCTTTCAAATGATTTAACTTCCCTAAACATTTCCCAATAGCCAAGTTTAAAGGATTCTTCTGAGAATACACTGTGATGCTTTGCAGTAAACAAGCTTTGTTGTCTTGTCTTCAGTAAGCTGAGAGTACACAAAGACAACAGCAAGATGTTAGGATAAAGATAATTGTCAAATCTATTGCTTAATTTGTCCTTCAGGAAAGTTCCCTAGGCTTTCCTAGATAGGCCCCCTATCAACTGAACACATAACTGTGAAGATGTGCTAGTATTATCAGCTTGTGTTAGAAAGTTAGAAGGCAGTTTAGCAGAGCTGGAGATTCCAGTTTCAGTTTTTGTAAACAAGAAAATAAGTGTTGTAGCCTAAATAATAAAAATATTTTAATACACAAAATGCTGCAATGGTTTAAACCCCAATTTCTTCAGCAAAAATTTTTAAAGAAGGAAAAGTACATAAAAGTTGCATTGCCAAATGTTGCAGTGACCAGGTGCCTGCCATACAGTGGAAATACAGCTCTGAGCTAAGTGCTAGTGAAAAGAGCAGGAAAAATTAAGCAATTCTCAGGAGTGTTCATCGTGCAACTGCCTATGCACTACCCTATGGTAGTCCATAGGGACCTGAAGTGAGAAGGGACAACCCATCCTCTTTATTAAATGTACATTTCTACTACTTCCATTCCCAAGGCTGGATCATGTCTTTCTGACAGGAAAGTAAGCTAATATGTGATGTAACAGGTACTGGGAAACTTGCTTGAGACCTCACATTTTCAAATACTGCTGTAGTTTAACCTAGTGACTGTTTTAAGAGAGTATCTCTCACTTTGTTTTCTCCATCTTGTTCTGCTTTGAAAGCAGCTGAAACAACATCTGTCATATTCCACAGTCACTGGCTTGTAGGCACTGCTCTGGATAAGGGAGATACAGACTTTAGTTCAAGCACCAAATTAAACTTAAAAGGGATTTGAACTGCAAAGGAAATGGGTGCAAAAGTGTTCACAGATACGTCCACTCCTTCTTTGACCCAGTTTTTGGTCTAGATGTGATTGAGAAGTGCAAAGAAGTTTCTCAGTCTGCAATCAGAAGGGAAGATTGTTTTGTCTGAGGGTCTGGTGTGGGTTCAGACATCAGCTACAGCTTCTCAACAGCACATCTGTGTTAAGACTTGAGGCAGGTGACTCTATGCTGATAGGTTTCTTGTCACAGTGAAATTAGGACATGCTCAGTCTGTTTAATGTCATAAATTGTAGTCTGTTCATTTAAAATTTCTTTTGCATTTTCCTATAGCAATGGTCCTCCTAATTTTGTTTATGAAAGCCATATCTAGACAGTATTATATTTCTAAACAGTAGATCTGATCACTTGTTAAGTCTTATATGTTAAAATTTCACTCAGGAAGGCCTAAAAAAAGTAAAAGTAGGTAGTTCTTGTAAAAGGTAGCAATGGAAAAAAAGACATGCAGACTAAATTTTCACAAAAATAATTACAATCTGCATGAATTCTTCAGCTGCAGGTTGGGTGGGAAAGATGAAAATTAGTGACTGGGAAAGCCTACTATTTTGAGCTGAAAGAGATGGTTAATTGCCATTACTAATGAACACTTTGAGATGTCCTAAACTTCAGCTTTGTTTAATACTGTAAAAGTTACTTGATTTGTGGAGTGAGCTGATAGTTTTAATCAGTCATACAGACATGATTTTGGCCTCCTAGGTCCTTCTTGAGCTCCTGAATAAGCTTTAAGGAGGAATTATGTTGACATTGAACATCAAGAGAAGTGTGTTGGAACATTAAAGGTTGCCTGGCAGCTAGAAAAAAGTGCAAATTATTAGGGAGGGAGAAGTGTAAAGAATTGGGACTATTTCAGTTAAAGAGAAAAAAAGAAAAGAAAGAGGAAGCAAAGTAACAAAAGCAGAACATATACACAGAAATCAAAATGTAGTTTTTAAAAAATCTTTTCTTCAATATAAAGATTAAGTTGAGTCAATTTCAAATGTTCCACCACAGTAATGCCTTTGTGATGAGTTCCTGAAATTGATTTTTTTTCTAAATACGGTTCTTAATTGTTTATTTATATTACTTGGAATACTGAGAACAGTGCTTTTGTAATCACAGATTTATCAAATGTGCACAGAGTAGGAAGTCACACGCTTGCTCATGAGCTGATAAAATCAAATTGAAGGGTATTGGTCCAAGGGGATGAAAAACTCATGGTACCACCAGGTTAAAACTGTGAATATCTCCCCATTGATGGTATTCACACAGGAATCAAGGGAAGTGTGTAGAGGGCATGGTGGAAATCTTTGACATGCTGCTGGCTACTGCTGCTCGGTTTCGCATGATGAACCTTCAAGGGGAGGAATTCGTGTGCCTTAAGTCCATCATCCTGCTCAATTCTGGTAAGTCCTGTGCTTTGCTGTCACTTGGGCAATTGTGGCTGCTTCTGCACGTGGTTGAACGCTGCTTGCTGTCCTTAGTGGTGTTTTCATGCTGAGACAGCAGCAATGGAGATGGGTTTTCAGCACAGACACAGGCAGGACCACCAGGCCGGGGTGGAAGGGGTCGAGCCTGGCCGGTGATGTAGGTGTGACCCAGGAAATGGATGCAGTGAGTAGCTGACACACTGTGTGCAGCTGATGTGGAGGGTGATCAGAGCAGTGCTTTGAACCAGACACTGGGGGATGTCTTAAAACTCTGCTTACAAGACACTGAAGTAGCTGGAACCACGCATAGGGCACCCAAAGGCAATGCCTAACTGCAGTGCTTAGGTGATGGCAAAATGAAAGGAAATAAGGGCAAAAATGGGGTTGAGTTTATCATGGTTTAGTTTATATTAAATTATAGGCATCTAAAACTGATGTAATTACTTTCTACTTTCCTTATAGTTTTTGGTTGTAAATCTCATCCTGAAATATACTTCAAAAATAGATGACTAGATAACAAGTGCAAGTATAGATAAAGATACAAATACGTAAGGTTAGATGATTTGAATTCTACATGAGATGATTGAAACAAGCAAATTTAACTTGAAGTATGTAACAGAAAATTTCTGTTGCACACCAGAGGACTCTTTTCTATTTGAAATGAGAAATAAAACTCAAGACAATTTATTTTTTATATGCAGAAATGTGACCCATGCTGTTCTCATGGAAATGATAGATATCTAAAATAATAATGTAGGCACCAGAATAAAAAAATGTTAGATGCAATTCTCTGCTGTTACCTGGTGACTAAAGATGCCAGCTTCCCAATGCTGAGGATTTACCCACTTGTCCTCCCCTTTTCCTGTTGCATTTGAATTTGTGGATGGTACCACCCTCTAGTGAAAACAGATGTGGAGGGCTCTATGTCCTTTTTATCCAGTTGTCTAACAGATCACTTGCCCAAATTGCAGGAAAAAGGAATTTAGCACATTCACATCAAAGGCTAACTGTAAACACAGCAGACTTTGCTTTATTGATCAGGCACTTTTCTTTATGGAAGCTTGGATGTGAGCTCCTCAAAGTTCAAGCAAAATTATGTATTTATACAATCTAATATAAAACTATTTCTATATGTTCTATGAGATTTGAATGTGGTTCAAGTTTTATTGTGGTTGTAACCAATTGCCAAAAAGTAGCATTGGAGGCAAGCAAGTGGCATATTAGGAATGAAGGGCTATTGTTCTTATCTTAGTTGTCTGGATGTGACGGTTGTAATTACTGCTTGAAATTTTATTTTCCTTTTGTTGCCTTGATAATTATAACAGGATATTTCCTAGAGTTAAATATTCTTCCTGGAAAGTGATGCTCCTCTAGAATTTTAGCTGATATATTCAAAGGTAATTAACTTCTTAAATAAATCTAGAATATGTAATTGATTTATAAAAATTTCAAATTTCAATTAGAAAAAATAGAACTAGAAATTTGAATGAAACAAATTAGGTGTTCATGTCTTGAACATGAAGAATGTAAGTCATGCTGTAGAGAAATTTTTTGCCACTGTTGTATTTAGTATTGATCCAGAAAACTAAATTTTTTATTTAGGCGAAGCTCTGCCAGGCATCACCAGCTCTGCTTCATAAGCACATCTCACTGTATTAATGGGATTTTTTTGTTACAAAATTCCCCTATGGAAAAAAAACCAGCAAGTATAGTCATTGATAATCAGAGGCAAATTTCCTTCAGCACATGAAAGAGATGGGACCACTGTAAACTCTATGTATGATGGCCACAGAATGTATGTTTGTATTGCATGTCATTACCTTTATGCATAAAGGTACATTTCAGTATTTGGATTCCTACAACAAACTAATTTTATAACTAGACAGTGGCAATGTGGATACAAGTTTCTGACTGTCAGACTCTCTAGATGCTCAAATTAAGAGGCAGTAGACTGCAATACAGAGATAAGTAGCATAATTTGGGGTATGTGTAAGAGTTGTGTAAGTGTTTGGCATAGATCCTCTAAAATGTCTTCTGGAGATGCTTTACTTCACAGAATGTAGCCAGCCTCCTTACATAAGGAGTTGGACAGATATGAAACATTATGTGCTCTGAAGCACATGGCTGAGAGAGCTGAGTTGGTTCATGCTGGGAAAGTGAAGGCTGAAGGAGGGTCTTACTGCAGCCCTCAGACAGCTGATGGACAGGTTATGGAGAAGCCAGGGCCAGGCCCTTCTCAGAGGTGCAAGAGGAAAGGACAATCTGCAACGAAGACAAACCACAGCAAGGGAGATCCTGACCAGATAAACAGAACAAAAACTCTACCCAGTGTGAGGTTTAGCACTGGAACAGGTTGGCCAGAAAGATGGTGGGATCTCAGTCCTTGGAAATACTCAGAACTCAAGTGGACAAAGCTCCTGCAGCTTGATCTAACCCTGAAGCTACCACTATTTGAGCAAGAGGATGAACTAGATGACCTCCAAACCTACCTTAACCTGATTTCTTTCTGCAAGTGCATATGTAAATATTCACAAATCTTCTGCTAAAGAAACTGCAGATAAACACACAATGAATTTTTGGCTTATTACGATGTCTGTATTATATATGCATGTAATTAAACCAACAGATCTAAAAATTATTCAAACAAGTGGATTAATTAAACAAATAGGACTAATTATGCTTGTCATGTTTAAAAGCAGTCTGCATTTGCATTCTAAAGCTTTGTGTGGATTTAATTCACTGAGTGTACAAAAACATTTCTTTATTAAATCCTTGGACATCTGGTAGTCTCTTCCCGTGAAGTACTGTTTATTGCCTTTGTTGGACATTTCTGGTTTTGCAACATCTTTCAAGGCTGTTTAATATCTTTACACTGCTTTTCCATGTGGTTTTGGACAAAATGCAGATTTTTTTAGTTTTGCTCAGTGCATGTGGTAAGGATGGAAGGTTTTGCTATAAACCAAGGTATATGCTTATGCTACATTGCCATTTTTCCTGAGATAGCAAGGTGACAGCATGTCTGTAACAACAAGAACATAAGTATGTTCAGCTAAACAACAAACCTGAAGGTGCCCCTCTGAAGCTGCAGCAAGAAGTCTTTTGACTAAAAAAGCAAAGTTTTTTGCAATTTTTGAAAACCACATTCAGCTGAATGTTAAAGGGCTGTTACTTAACTTTGGAAAATAAGTATTAGAAACATGAAAGGGCAACATGATGCCAGATGTTTTACTTTTGAGTGTATTGGAGGAGTGTTGCTATGTGGCAAAGCAACAGGCTTTCATTTTGGACATGAAGATGTAGGTCACAACTGCCTTAGCAGCTGATTTACCTAATTAGTTAGCTGATTAGTCCACAGAGATGGAAAGATTTGGCTGATTTGATGCATACTGTAGACCTCCTGATACACTGTTCCACGTGATTCCTTGTTATTATTTTCTCCTGATGTTTTCCAGTTTCTGTTAAATTGTGCTTCTTATGTATTTCTTTGTTTTGGGGGCTGGGTGGCTCCAGGAGTGCATGGTATAGAGATGAGTTTCCTCATACCTCAGCCTGTTTTGCTTCAGCTTCAGAGCAGTGGCTTGTAGTGGAAGAAGAGGAGCCTTGAGAATTGTTCTGTGAGCCTGTACTCTAAATGTAAAAATATTTTAAAGTGGGATATATTGTGACAGAAAAGATGTTGAGGGCATTTTTTTCTACAGTAATGTGCAACAAATATATAATTATGTGTGGTGAGAGATATAAAAATTCTATCAATGAATGCCAAGGGCTGGCATGGGGCACTGCAGCCCCCAAGGGATCCTGTTCTGGTGTGTGTTATGGGTATGGACCAACAAGCCTTGCTTGGTTGTGGGGTGCTGCTTTCTCTGGTCTTGCATGTTATGTTTTACAATACTGACCTACAGGAAGATCTACCTGGTAGCTATTCATTTTGGGGAAGGCCTTTGAGACTGTTAAATTTCACTTTGCTAAGGCAGTTTTCTGGACCCTCATTTGAAAACTCTTCTTGGATGTGTATGAGTGTGTGATAGCCAGCATTTCTTTTTGAGAGATATCTGGTCAGTGGCCTGGGGCAGGAGCAATCACCATGAGGGTGTAGAAAGGAAAACCAAACATAATTTTCCCCGGCAGCTATTGACTGGCAATTGCCTGAATTCTCTACAGTTACTGGGGAGTGCTTTTTTGATTTACAGTTTTTAATAGCTTCTAGAGTAGATCTAGGTAAGAAAACCTCCTAAAAGATTATTTTCTTTTACTAGTTTCAGCAATATGAAGCTATGGGGTATTGCTACAAGAGCACAGTAGGTTCCTGTGGCTGAAGTAAAGTTCTCTGGAGGGACTGTGCATTTATGAGATTAATATTTCTTCCTAGTGGATTGTGTTTTGCCAGTAATATTTAAGAATCTTCCCCCTAAAGGTACCTGTTAAGCTATCAAGCCTTGTATTATCAATAGGCATATGTGAGGGTGCTTCAGAGTCGGCTGAGAAAGGTTCAGCTGAGAAAAGCCCCAGGCCCAGTTTCTGTTTGTGAATTAATTTCAGTAGAAGTAATACTAGCTATGAAAAGAGGTCACTGTACTATCTACCTATATCAAATTTGAAGCAATATCCATTACCAAAATTAAGAACTCTGATTGGTAATTTTCAGAAGTTGTGCTATATTTGAGTTATCCTTTTGGTTTTTTAAAGCAGCTTCTTGCTTACTCTTTCCCAGAGACACTCACATTTACAAACACACTTATATTTCTTTTTAGTACAGAAGACTGCAAATCATAAAAGTTATTTGCAGGTTACAGTAGTTCTAGGTGTCAGGTCCTTGAAGTACCCACATGACGTGAGGAGATGAGGTAGGCCAAGATGTTAAAAAAATCTCAACTCCCTGACTGCTCAGATGCACAGCAAGGTATTGTTATCTTCAAATCCACTGGTAGCCCCAAGGCTGCAAACAATGCAGACAAGTTATAGCATATATGTGTGTCTGTGTGTGTGTGATAGTGTCTGTGTGCCTATTATTAATAGCACTAACTGCATTCCACATTCTGCTATCTATGACGCTTTAAAGAAAAGCAAAACGAAACATTATTCCAGAAACCATTTTTTTTCCAAGGACAAAATCCAGATCTCTTCTTGGCTCTGTGAACTGATGCAGAAGGGCCAAAGCACAGGATTTATCAAAGCCTGTTATGGGCACAGGATGATGAACACTCTATGATAAAGCCAGTTCGATTGTATTACCATATGTACATCTTAAACCTCTGGTGCCTCGGGAACGGATTATGGCAATACGACCTGTTTAGAGTTAGTGGTTCAGTCCAAAAGATTTAAAAACTGATGCTGAATGCAACAGCTTTCTTTTGGCAGTGCAGTGTTGTTGTGACCTGATGCACATTGGCTGTGTGTTGTTGTCCAGGAGAAAAATCAAGATAAACCAGCCCAAAATAGTTTAGACTTTCCAATTTTAAAAGCTGATGTGCTTCATGCTCCCAAGATTTACTATTAACAAAAGCACTTATGCCTGGATTAGAGACTCTCCTAGGTGATGTAGAGGGGCTGTTGGAGGGGAAGTTTCAATGTGTTTTGTTCTCTGGAAAAATTTTTATTTGGTCCAAACCTTCAGGCTGCTCATTTTTAGCAGTAAACAATTCAAGACAGCTAAATTTGCTCAGATTGATTTGGACCTGGTTTTTAAAGGAGAGTCAGGTTTGCAGGTGAAGGAGCACATCTTTCAAGGCTTTTGCTTGGTTGGGAGGATTTTGTTGAGGCAAACATCCATAAACAAACCCTGGTTTTGTTTACATGTTTTGTGGTAACATTATTCAGTTCTAGATTGACTAGAAAATCACTAAAAACCAGATATTAAACAGCAGGGAAAATGGCAAAAGCTGCTGAAAGCTTGAGTTGGTTGGTAAGTATTGCAGAGCTCTCAAGGGGAACAGCATCTCCTCGATATTTCAGAGCCAAGTGACCAAGAGAAGAGCACAGCCTACAGGTAGGTCTAGCTGTAGGTGTCACCCAGCACCTCGTACAGACTTTGGTGGGACCCAGGCAGGGAAGTGGCATTGTTTTCCTCCTGCTCTGCCCACAGTGCCCAAATCCATGCTCCAGGGTCATTCAGAGCTGTGATCTGGGTGCCAAGCAAGAGAGCTGGCACACAGTCAGATCCCATGGCTTAACACAGCTTAAGAGGTGCCACAGGGCACACCTTGGGCAACTCTAAGTCCACCAAAGTAATTTTTGTCTGTGGTTTGTTTGTTTTCTTTCTTCTTCCTACTCTAGGTGTGTACACTTTTCTTTCCAGCACCTTGAAATCTCTGGAAGAGAAAGACTATATCCACCGTGTCCTGGACAAAATCACAGACACTCTGATACACTTAATGGCTAAGTCAGGTCTTTCTCTGCAGCAGCAACACAGACGACTGGCTCAGCTCCTGCTCATCCTCTCTCACATCAGACACATGAGGTGAGAGCAAGCACACAGTCAGCACTTCTGTGCTGGGCCCGTGCAAGAGAGGCGTCACAAATGCACATGCACAGTTTTCCTTCATGGGTGGGAGTGCAAACCGTGTGAAGGGCTGTTACAAAAAAAGAACAAAAAAAACCTTTCCATATGAAAATATGTGCCCCATTTGTTCCTTCTAGTTGTCTTTCCCTCTGCTTTCAGTTTTGATAGTGCTGATGGTTTGATAGGAATCAGTATTTGCTTTTAATCTTATGTGTGTCATAGAATTATAGAATGGCCTGGGTTGGAAGGGGACTTAAAGATCATCTAGCTCCAACCATCCTGATATGGGCAGGGATGCCTTCCACCTAGACCAGGTTGCTCAGAGCCCCATCCAAGCTGGCCTTGAACACTTCCAGGGATGGGGGACCCACAGTTTCTCTGGACGCTTCACAACCCTCAGTACAGAATTTCTTCCTAGTACCTAATCTAACCCTGCTCTCTTTCAGTTTGAAGCCACCCTCCCTTGTGCTGTCACTACATGTCCTTGTAAAAACTCCCTCTCCAGCTCTCTTCTAGGCCCCTTCAGGTACTGGAAGGGTTCTGTAAGGCACCTTCTCTTCCCCAGGCTGAACAATTCCAATTCTCTCAGTGTTTCCTCACACGAGAGGTGCTCCAGCCCTTGGATCACCTTTGTGGCCCTGCTCTGAACCTGTTCTAAAAGGTCTAAATTTTTCTCCGGGTGAGGACCCCAGACCTGGACAAAGGTGTTTGAAAAGTACTGAGTAGAATATTAGTGTAGGAGTAGCCTAGCCCTGCAAACTTTAGTCTCCTATAAGATTTAATAAAACTATCACTTTTATGCAGCCACTTTTCACAAGTGTTGCAATTGCAAATCACTTTAGAAAAGAGATTAGGATCATTATGTGAATTGTATGGATGAGGATGAATGCAGAACTACTAAATTCCAGTCTACAAGACCTTGCCTTTTGCTAATCAGAAGTGAGCTGCCTGACATACTGTTAGTAATTGCAGCAAATGATTCTCCCAAATTACATCTTAAGGCAGCTGCTCAGTGGATGAGGTGTTAACAGGATAAATTTCTACAAAGATATGCTATAGATTTTATTATTATGAAACCACAGGAGATGCTGTTACACACATTTTAATTTTCATTATTTCAGGTAATGAAATTTAAATTAGAATAAATACCACATCATAGCTACTAAAGGTGAAAGATGCAGATTTTACCTCCTGGACTGATACAGAGATCTTTGGGGAAAAGTCAAGGGATGCGTGCATGTGGTTTTTTTTCATTTGTGTCATTTTATAGAGTTTCTTTGTCCTTGTGTTAATGAACCTTTTTTTTCCCCCCTCTAAGATGAATTCGTACAATTAAAGAAATTCCAGGTGTATAGTAAAGTTAATTTTTTTCATAGTTTTGTGAATGGATACTATTATAAGTGAGCTTTTGCTTAAGAAATTGGTAGAGCTTATTTTCCAGGAAAAAAACCCTGATATTTTACCTGATATTTTTTATAATGGGAAAGGCAAAATACATCCCATTCACTTAGTCACAGTGGCTAAGTTAAGAGTCCATGTGCTGTAGCCTACTTTTTAGGAAAAGAAGAGCAGAAGAGACACCTGTAGAAGGCAACTTGACCACAGCAGCCTGCAATGTTCTTTGAAAGTGCCACCTTCTCCTTAACTGTAGCAGATGTGTGAAGCAAATGCACTGCTAAGTTAGTTGTTTTGTACAAGACAGGATTCATATGAACCCAGCAAATATTATTAGCTGGTAGCTTTGGTTTTTTTGTTTGTTTCCCCTCCCCAGCATATTTGGAAAGTAACTGTTGTTTCATCACAACCCACAGCAACAAAGGAATGGAGCACCTGTACAATATGAAGTGCAAGAACGTAGTTCCACTCTACGATCTCTTGCTGGAGATGCTGGACGCTCACCGACTGCACGCCCCAGCAGCCAGGAGCGCTGCACCCATGGAGGAGGAGAACCGGAGCCAGCTGACAACGGCATCAGCTTCATCTCATTCCTTGCAGTCTTTTTATGTGAACAGCAAAGAGGAGGAGAATATGCAGAATACAATATAAACAGAAGTCAGCATATACAGTGGTATGAGAAACCCAGCAGTGTACTACCTAGCTCATGCTTCATTTCCTCTATAGTGCCACCTTTGAAAACACTCCAGTGACAACAGACACCAGCATTTTCCATATGAGTGTTTATCAAGCGCTTGCCTAAATTGATTGCTTATCCTAAATGGAAGACATTTCATTGCCATTGATAGCCAGCAAGGATTGTCAGGCTAACTTGGTTTAAAATTTGCAGTGTTTTTATTTAATTTTGCATGTTATTTGGGTAACTAAGTCCTAATCTAAACCATACATTCATTTTACTATAAAGTGATAGGCCATACCACCCATGCATATTGGTATTTTCATGAGTGGTAGTCTGTGTTAATATCCACCCAAAATCGTGAGCTCACTTAATCCTTTACTTGCTTGATACTTTGAAGCAGTTTGGGTAGAGATTCTGGATGACTTATTGGGCAGTGTAAACAGAAAGTTGACTGGCATCTTAGTGTGTGCCATAGTGAAGCTGCACTGTGAGGGACTGCCTTAGTAGTTTAGTTATGTTCCTGCCTCTTTTCTGCCTACAGTATAAAGGAACTACTGTCTAAGAATTATACTGTTTTAACTCGCTGGCTTCCATCACTAGACAAGCTCCCTCTCAAACTCATTCTGACCAAACTTTTAGGTACCCTTACCATATCCTCTAGATGAATTGCTTTGCATGCATGCTATCTTGTCTGATCCTAGAAACCGAAATTGTTCTGTTGCCCAAGAGTGTAAATCCAGGGCAATATGGCAAATAATGATAACATAGAGAATTACTCTTGAATCAGACCAAATGATTACAAAAATCATCAGGTCTTTAAAAAAGGTCTTCACACAGATACAGGATCTAGCACTATTTAGAAAAAATCCCTCCCCCTATCCTGTGCTTTGTTGTGCTACAAAGCAAGGGGGGAGGATGCCAGTGCGAGACTGGCACAAAAGGGTGGGATGGTCCCATCCCACTCAGCAGAGTGTAGTCTATCTTATCTCTGTGTGGGAGGGCTGGCATTACAGTCAGAGCAGCAGGTTTTTCTTTGCCTTGGCTTTCTTTGGCTCCTGTTGTGGCATGTTTTAATATCACTGTTAAGAGCCAGCTCACCTGTGACACCGAAACTGGGCAATGAGCCTCAGACATGGTGTAGACTCTATGACTGCATGTCCAGAAAGATAAATCTGTCTTTCTCCATGTATGTCTGTAGCTCCTAAGGATATTAATAAGGATCAGCTTGATTCTTCAGACTAATTGTAAATATACAAAAGGTCCACTGACATCAAGAGTTTCAACAAGATGTGAAAGAGACTGAAGAACTCCACATGATATGCTATCCAAAGTAGGAATTGGTGCTGCTGTTTGACTGCCTCTATGCTAGAAAATTAAATGTCAGGGAACTTTGCTGGGTACTGGAATGAGATTATTACATATGCTAGGGATATTTTGCTAATCTAATGATGAACTTTGCCTGTGCTCTCTGCACTTCTGGTTGACAGGTGCAGATTGAGAGTTAGCATGGACCAGGAACTATTCCAATATCTGGTTGGAAGCATCTACCCTGCCAGTGAGGACGTTTCCTAGCACATGTGTAGGCTGCTCCACAGCAGCTGGCCACAGTGCTAGTGAAACGGTTCAGGGATGCTTTTATTATAGTTGAAACCTTTATGTTAATTGGAATATCCCATAGAAACTAAATATAGGAAACAGTGCAAGTAATGCCACACAGGAGTGCCTATGTCTAATTACGCTCTCTGTCACACAGGCAAAGTCTGTGTGCAAATGAGATCAGGTTTCACAGCAGTTGTGAAGGCAGCAAGGCATAGGACAAGTTTGTGCTTCAAGTCAAGAATTCAATTCTTTAGTGAGTGTACATAATGGTGTCTATAATAGTTTCATGTACTTATCTGAGGATATGAGCAGTTTGAAAGTCTAAAGCTATGTGCTACCTATGTTTGAGAAGATTCCTCGAAAACTGTGCAAGCCTAAACATGTGAAGCAGTCACTGTAATTTCAGAGGCCTTTTCTTGATGCATATTATGGTGTCATGTTTTTTGAATGTGCTGAAGATTTTGTCTTTTTGTGTATTCAGTAAAAGCATGTGTGTGTGTGTTGTGTGTGTGTATGCACGAGCGCTAATTTGGTACCTAAGGGCTTTTTGAGGGCTCCTGAATGTCATGAAAGAAAATGGACATTTTGGGGTTTTTTAGTTCGGTTTTCAGATGTGCTAGAAAAACCATGAGTTCACTGAAATGGGTGCAGGCTAAGATCTGAATGGAGCACAGGAATCCCTGTAGTTAAATTCATGTGCTTACACCATCATCATTCACTTGTAGCCCAGTGTGCATTAGAGCTGCTCTTTAAATACTGTACATGCAACTTGGTGTTCTCTAAGATGGAACACACAGATCAAGGTCATAAGCTGGAAGGAAAATTGGTTTAAATTAATGCCTCCCTTTCTGCATCCCAGAATTGGTCATTACATTGATTCAAGTGTAAATTTGGCCTAGAGGATAAAAGGTAGTTCACAAGAGTGCAATTCACAACAGAGGGTCAGATTTCGATGGTACCTATATAGGGCAAGTACCTTTACACTCAAGAGATTTTCCCAGTGAAGATGGGAAATCACGATTTGAAGCAGTATGCAGCAGGTAGAAGGTTATAATAATGTGTCTTGGAATATACAGAATAATATAAGTCAGCTCACAATAATTATGAATGCTTGCCTAGGCTCAGCCCTTGCAAAGAAGTAATTTAGCTTTCAACCAGTCCTCCCATGTTTGTGGTGACAACAGTGAAGGGCAATGTAGAAGGACTAAGAGAGATTCTCAGTAATACATTCATTTACCTCGGGGCAGACTTAGGATCCATGTCATTAATTTTTAAAAGAGATTTTAATTGAAGCAGCACCTTAATGAATATAGTAACTTTCCCAGAGATATCTATAAAGATGGCCCCCATATCAGACAGCTGAATGTAGCTATTCAATTGATTAAATGAAGTCTATGATACAAAAATGGCAACTTCTTTCATATGTAATTCTGAATGATGCTCTCTTGTATGCAAACAATTGTGCCTGACATTTGGTAATTGTTGTTTCACAAGATGCTATTTTATGTGTGTATATATATATATATACATATATACTTTATATTTGCAGCTGACAAGCCAGTACTACCTGAATACCTGGTTCTGGATATTACAAAAAAATATATAGCATGTAAAAAAAAAAAAAAAAGAAAGAAAACTTTTCAAGGCAGCTAATTATGCTTTTACCAAAACATTCATAGTGATGTCTCTGGACAGCTAACAAAAGAATTATTTTGTAATGTTTATACATGGATTTTTTTAAAAAAAGAAAAACATCAAAAAACAAAAAACCCTCTAGAAATATAGGCAATGTAATACCAGCACAAGGGAAACATAATAGACCAGATGAATTTGCTTTGCTTGAGAGCATGGTTGTTACTGAAGTATTGTAAAAAGCTTGGGAGGTAGAAGAGGAGATAGGGAGATGTGTAGCACTTAGTGGTGTCAGAATATATGGTGTTTGAGTATGTGAAAGCTACTCTGGTTTATAGTGGTTTGAGCCATGTCTCAATGTCACAGACTTTGTCTCAGGTAAAACTCCCAGTTGGGGTAGTAAGATTTGTACTGGTTTAAAATAGTTTAATGGAAGTTTCTTGGTGTGTGTTGTGGTAAATTTACTATTATGTTTCAGTGACATCACTTGATGATTTTTCTCCTTCTCTACATTGAGGGGTTTAAAAACGTAATTAAAGAAATAATCCAAACTGAGCTCCCAAGGATACTGCAAGGACTGTCAGCAGATCACTAGACCTTGAGTTGAAAAAAAGCAAACAAACCCCCCCCCCCCCCCCCCCCCCTCCTAACACGCGGTATGTGTATTAGAGCCAACACCCTTTTTTACAGTTCACAAAG
>VZTR01006847.1:171407-212326 GCA_013400775.1 Chaetops frenatus | reverse complement strand
CCCCTTCATACGAGTCAGGATTTGTATTGGAGCCTCCATCCATTTCAATTGATGCCAACTGATTCCTAAAGAGCTATGCCAAATGTTTAAAAATAAGCAAACTACCAACAAAGATTTTGCCTCAGTAGGTCTTTAGTCTTATTACAGGCTTAGGTAAGAACATGGCAGGCCCTCCTTGTATATATAATTTCCTGCTTTAAAATTAGAGTGCAACTCAACCTACAGATAATGGGATTTTGTATATAAGGCATTCTCAGCTGAACTTGCGAGAAGTACATTTCTCACTTTGAATGAAGAGATAGATGTTTTCAGTGCTATCTACAACTGTGATGTGGCTTTACAAAGTCAGCACGTAATAGAAAGGAGATGTTAACGATGATGTTGTAATACAAACCAATCTTTGCTGTCACCTGCAAGTGTAGCATAATCTCAAATTGATCTGAGAGTTTAAAATTAATGGTTTCCCAATACTAATGTCCTACCCTTTCTACTCACAGTTCCCTTTCATCCTTCAAATGTAGGTAGCCTTATATCCTGAAAGTTGTTTTCAAAGTGATTGTTGCCCATAAAGGGTATTTGGTTTTGCACTGTGTTAAAAAGAAATTAAATTCTTTTGCATTCAAATGTGCCTAAAGAAATAAACAAAAATTAAAAAAAAAAAAAAAAAACAAACAAAAACAAAAACAAAAACAAAACACCAAAAAAAAAAAAACTGCCATCTTGCAAATTAGTAAGCTCTGCAATCCTGTGTGCCTATGATTAGAAGTCTGTTTCTTCAGAAAGTGCCCATTAAAAAAGGAAGGGATAGACTGCTGGTCACGAGACTTGCATTATCAAGCCACTTTATGTATTACCTTATTGTATGTACTATGAAACCAATGCTTTTGTGTGCACTATGTAGTCTGTCAATGCAAAGTCCTTTCTTTGGTATAGGCTCAGCTGTCATAATGTATTTGTCAAAGTATTCTGTTCTTTCACTGATGCATATAAAATTATTGACATCTTTGGTGACCTTTGGTGAGGTATTTTTTTCTTTGTTTTGCACCTAAAAAGTTCTAAAAAAGTCTAAATAAAAAATCTGGTAGGCTACCTGATTGGTGCAAGATTTTCATCAATGTATTTGATGTTGAAAATAAAGAATTAATCAGAACACATTGTTTTAATTGTTATCTTTTGCATGTTTTAAAAATATTCTCTGCTTATTGTTTTCCAGTAGACAGCAAAATGGTACACTGTTTTTGAAATGTGTCTGTATCTGTGCATCTAAGTGAAAGTGAGACCTGTTTCTTCGTTTCTTCAGTTTCCCTGAAAAGCATCAGAGAATGGCTGTACCTAGAGTCAACAACAAGCTAGGTGTAGTCTCTAGTAATCCTAATGACACCAGGGAAGTTAGCCAAGTACCTGATGTACTTTATGTGCATTAATGTTCTTAGTATTTTGCTTATGTTCCTTATTTTGGCTAGTGAAATAGATAATGGCAGAAGAGACAAACTGTGTGAATTTAGCCTTCTATAGTTGGCTGGTACTTAACAGGAGCTAGTTTATATTAAGGCAAATAGTACTCCTTTCACAAGTGAAACTAGTCCTCAGGAAAAAAAAAGTCTTGACTAAGCCATCAGGAATGGATGAAAAGAAATGAAAGATACTTTTATTGACATAAAACCACTTTGAACTCAATTCTATTCTTTAAAATAATCTCAAAATCATATTTGGTGTTTGCAAAGAATCAAACCAGTAATCTATGGCATTTGCATGCATTTTGACAGCTGGGGAACTTTGGGATTTTTAAGTGCTGAGTAGAATTGAACAATGCTTCCAAATCATGTGATTGTTTTGCAATATGCTTCCTTGGCAAAGAACTTGACTGAAAGTTGCTTCTTCGGCCATAAAGGCTGGGTCAGAGTAATAGGAACTAGTTGCACATGTAAATGTGCTCAAAATAATAAAGCAGTTTTCAATGCTGACTCAAAATATGACACCATTCCATGGCTTTATACAATTTTTTTAACCATAGGACCAAATGAGCACTTACAGTTCGTGGAGAAATGGCTTAAGAAAATGATTGCTACATAATAATGAACTCGCAGACTTAGCCCAAAAAAAGCAGCTAAATAGGAGAATATTCCTGCAAAAAAAAAAAAAAAATCATGGCATTCCGAAATGAAAAACTTCACAGATAAGTCTGAACATACTTACTTCTGCAAAAACTGTAACAATTTGAATGAGCAAAGGATTATACACTGCCTGGGATTGCACACTACCTGAGCATAAGGCATTCTTTTGCCCATCCCTTTTTGCAGCATGTCACGACTATGCAGCCTCACAGTGCAGTGAGCTGGGAATGTGTCACTGGAGACTGTCTAGTCCAATTCCTACCTCAGAGCTGGATCACCTAAAGATGATTGATTGCTCAGGGTCATGCCCAGTTAAATGTTGATTAGCCAAAAAAAGGAGACCCTTCTACCTCTCTTGGCACCCTTTTCTAGTGTTTGACAATCTTCACATCATAAAATATTTTGCCTGTGCTGAGATGGAATTTCATCTGGTTTAATTTGTGCCCACTGCCTTTTGCCCTGTCAATGGGAACAACTGAAGAGTCTGTCTCCCTCATCTTTGTTTCCTCCCATGGTGTAAGTGATGCCTGTCTTGTTCCAGCATATTTTATTCTATTTAACTAATTAAAAAGGTATGACATAAGGCATAATCCAAGAACATATGTGACTGCTTTTCTTTTCTGTTAGTTAAGGCAATCCTCATAATGCAATGACAACAACTTCTTCATGGGCTAAAGCCTCAGTGTTCTCAGTCAGTGGAGTGGCTTCCCCCATTAAAAACCTTTTGGCCATGCTTATTCCTCAAAATTAAATGATGGATTTTAAATTTTGTTTTTCCCATCCAGATATCCCCATGAAGCAGCTGTTTCTTAGGCTGGAGAAGTTTTACATCTTCTTCCTCTGCATTACACTGCTTGTCTCCACCACCCACACAGTGAAGAGGAGAGGAAAATCCAAACATATAAAACAGCACTCATCAGAGCATTGACATAAAAAGAATGGCCATGGAAGGGCACTGCGTACGTGTTTTTTCTTATGCCCAGCCGGGCTCCAATTACTACCATTCACCACGGTGTCCTGCAGACACAGAGGCTCAAGTGTAAAAATGGTCATGAAGTCTTCAAGAAAATTGACCATCAAAATAATAACATTTGGCACTTATCTCTGCAGGAACAAGGCTAACTAGCTCTCACGTCCCTTTAAGAGCTTTGTGCTGCGGTATTTAGGTGTCATTCTGCTAATGTCTCATTTCTGTAGGCATACAGATGATATGAAATTTATCTCCTGCTGTCTTCCATTCCTACACATTTGTGCACAACTTCAGAATGTTACCATTTTAAACAGATAAAAAATGTGCATGCGAGGAAAGGATGTGTTTACAGGCATTTCTTAGCCAGATTTTGCAGCACTGTTGGGACAAAGGTATTTTGCTCCTCTGCTGATAACGACTGAATGCTACTCTTTAAGACAGAAAGATTTGCTTCTTGTCAGATTCTTTTTTATTTTTCACTCACCTCTTCAGAACTTGTGTCATCTATGGAAAGATGAACAAGTATGTTATACTCAATAGATAAGCAAAAAGTGCTGTCCATTTTGTGGTGAGAGTCAGGGCACATAAAAGCTTGAAAGTTTACGCATTCATATGAAAGCAGGAACGACTCAATTCCAGTCTGCCCTTTCAGGATTAATTTTTGCTTCCCTTAAATCTGAAAATAGGAAAAGAAACCACAGCTCAAAATTTGTCTTCTTTAATCTATCATCTATTTATCTATCTATCTATCTATCTATCTATCTATCTATCTATCTATCTATCTATCTATCTATCTCAACTAAAATGCTACAGCATCATGCTTTCTTGCAGTACTTTTTTCTCCTCTTGCCCCCATGGTCTGCATACCTGCCTGCACAATACTTGAAGTTTATCAAGGGAGTCAAAATTGCAAACGTGTTTTAACCTGCAGCTCTATGCCAGGACAGCTTCCCTGACAATTTCTGAATTGTTAATAAAGAAAATACTACAGCTGTGAATGTCCCACTTCGTGGATAGCCTTGTGAGCACTTACCTAAAAAACTGGACTCCGGTAGGTTTAATTCCAGCTCTTTTTAAAAAATCCTTTCTAAAAACAAAGGAATGGAAAAAGCCACAATTGCAACATCCATAATAGCAATCTCTCAGGAATTATGACGTCAGAAAACAAAAAGTGCCTGACCTATGTGTAAACTACACCCACATCTGCTTGATTCCTGACCACAAGAGCTCTCTAGTGCACCTCTTCCCCCCAAAAAAGGACACCTGTGATATGAGAAATAGACAATACTTTCCTAAAGCACCCTGTCATTCCAAAAAGTTAAATGTGCCAGTGTTACTCAGACCTCACTGTGGTCAAATCCATTTGCTGTGTCTCGGGTCTTTAAATAGATTCTTACTTGAACAAAGCAGTTTTGATGAGTTCATTTCTGGAATCATATCTTAGGAGGCACCAATCAATAAATGTGACAGCTTTCAGTTCCTGTCTGCTTTTATAGAAATCATTTAACAAAATTCAGATTTCTATCACTTACCCAGGCCTTAGTCTATGGCAAATCCTCAGTGCTTCAGCTAGAAGTTATTAATTTCCTTTTATCTTGTCGCATAGATTTTTATCTACTGCTTTCTGGAAAGACAAATTAATTCTCTAAATCATTCCTATTTATTTATCTATTGGGGAATATTATTAGAACATTCTCATGTTCTTAATATTATTACCACAGCATAACTTCTCCCAAATACAGGTTTCACTTATATGTCCCTCTGGGTCTTATTATGGTCCAACAGTGCAACAACAGAATTCAGCTGGCTGTAGTGCATTTCACAACATGCTGCCAAAGGTTAAAACCACTCAGCCAGTACCTAGACTAGGTCCCATATGCAGGGAACTCTGTGCCTGTAATACACACAATCCAAAAGACAAATTATCCCCTCTCTGCACTTTCTTTTCCCCCCTCAATTTAGACAAACACTGTTTTAGATGAATTCTGCATTCGACTGCTGCCAAACCACCCAGCTTAAATCAAAACTCACTATTCTGCTTTTTTCCTTCCCATAATCCATTGCTTTAAACACCAAATAAAATATGGTAACTGCCAGAAAGAGAGCAGATTGATGGTTTCTATTGCTTTAGAATCTACATTTCTTCAAGTTGACTTGCTCTTATTTCTCAGAGTCCTCTTACAGTTGCTAAGTCTTGATAGCATCTGTAGTTTGAGGGCTGTGAGCAACCAGTGTCTGTTATGCCTTTGAACACACAGACACACATCCACTCAGATGCACATGATGATGATGAGCATGCTGAGAGATGCTATCAGCTGTAAACAGATCTCTCAACCACAAATAACACAAGACCGAGGGCCAAGGATGACTGCTCATAAGCAAGCCCAGCACCTTTGTTTTTGTTCAATAACCAGATACAGAAAAACATTCTGAGGACGGAGAGAACAGTACTGCACATGTTCACAGCATTTGCAGCAAAGCTGGAAGGGTTGCAAACCAGTGGTGAGGAACTATTGATCTGTTGCAGAAAGAAGCTGTTATCGCTGCTGGAGCAGGGTGGGGAATAAGTAATGGGTATCATCATGCTCATAGCTATGAGCAGTAAGGGCACACTACTTCTGTCAAGATCATTTGTACTCCTAACACTGTCAAATGTCTCTAAATATCACTTTGCAGCCTGCCTTCAGATTCTACAAAGCATGGTCCACAAATGAAGCTCCACAAACAGATGCAGGAAGTCCAGGGTAAATCGTGCTCATTTTTTTTCACTATTATCCCTACAAGCATAATGACTCAGTGCCTTGATACTACAGTCTGGAGTCACTGAGCAACCAGTTACCTTTAAAAATTCACTAGCTCTGAGGTGACTACAAGCCCATAAGCAAGGCTTGGAGTTGCAAGGTATGTCAAGCTGTGGGGATGATTACATCTCTACAGAAGCTACTGCATTTATCTACAGTAGAAAATGAGAAAAAAGACAACCTAGTTATGACCTGAGCTCCCCAAGAGGCAGAGTCTCTTCAATACAGCCCAGAGTTCACACCTTCAATACAGGCCCAGAGTTTGGCAGCTCCTGCACTGCCTTTCCTCATGCCTTGTAGCCAAGGCTGAAGGTGTGTTACCAAAAATCAGCCCCTTGTGTTTGCAGAGCCCAAGTAGGTGATGTTTCAGAAAGAGGAAAGATGTTGGATTGCAGGCTTATCAGAGACAGGGCATCTCAGGCTCTAACTTGTGCACTTCTTAAAGAGTTTTAGCATCCCATTATCAGGATGAGAAAGATGCCCAGGCTGCCAAGCTGGCTAGTGCCACTGGCTGCAATGCTTGACAGCTTTCTGGGTGTTTTTTGCCTTCCCCTACAGTTGCCCCATTTAGCCTGGTTCATGCTGTGGTGATGAATGCATATGTTGTTACCTAATGGGGATTTGCAACTCAAGCTAGACCTCCGAGTCAGTAGTGCTCTTGGGATGGAACTTGAAAGAGCCTGCCCACTTATTTACATTTTGCCTTCGTGTCAGTTTTTAGGATCAAGATCCAGTTCTGCAAAATCGTATTTGAAGTTATAATGGAATTGGTTCATGGCCAGAGTTCCTTTTGTAGAAGCATATTGCTCAAACCACTTTAACTGGTCTGATGCTGATTTTGAGTTGAGACTTAAAGTGTCAAAAGCAGTAACTCCAAAGTGGCACTCAAAGGACCCTGGTGACACAAGTTGTCTGCAATTTCCTTGACACATCAGCTTAAAGACTGACATTCCTGTCTTTGAAGGAATGGGAAATTTAGGATTTACAAACAGGTATTTTTCCTGTCTATGACATTTTTCTAATGGGTCGCTGTCATTGTCTGTGACTGCCTCTTTCACAGGCATTGTAGAGAGTTTGCTGTTCACTGGGAGGACTGCTTTGTGTGAGTGGATCCCTTGGGGTCAAAAAAAAGTTCTCTACATCAACAGTCAGTACATCGATAGTCAGATCTGTGGCTACAGATCAGAGCTTGAAGGTATGAACACAAGAAACTTTACTCTGGAACACATGGAAGGAAGCAAAGTGTAACAGGAACAGTGTCCATCAGTTCATCATCAAGGCAGAGGAGAGACAATGCACCTGTGTCCTGCAGGTAGTCATCAGACAAAAAGGCACTAAATTTGAAAGGGCTACTGACACTTGATGATGTGAAATTCCACATTCTTTACTTTCCGGAAAATAGGAGACAGTGATGCTGAGATCCTTATGTCTCCCTAAATTAATCTCTTTTTTTTCCCCTTTACATTGTTGTTTTTTTTTTTTTTTTTTTTTTTTTTTTTTTTTTTTTAAAGAAAACAAAATATCTTTAAACAAAAAATTAACCAGCAGACCCAGAGACTGGCTAATGGAAGAATATCTAAAGCATGCACAGACCTAGACTAATAGATTCAGCAAACTACCGAATTATTCATGTAGGTGCACTGATTACCACTGATTAAATTATGTCACCAAAGAGAACAATTATCAGAAAAGAGAGAAGGGGTCAAGTTTATGTAGTATTTCAGACCTTTTGCAAGTAACAGCTTTTCCCTGTAGCCCAAAATTGTGCTCCTTATCTTTGTCTACTAAGAATCAGTGATTATGAATACTAATCTAGCCTAGCATAACTTCTGAATAGCAATGAAGGAAACTCAGCCTTGAAAAGAACACATACTTGTGTCAGTCCAGACTTGTGTCTCAGACACTGAAAGTATTTTGTGAATATACAAAATCCTTTTCACAAAAATGTTAATGTTAGATTATCTGAAAAGGAAGCTTTATTTTGGCTCTTCCAAATGCTGGAGTTCAGCTTGTGTTTCCCTACCTCTGACCACCCTCTCTTCATAACAGCCCAAAAGAGGACATACCAGAAAAGTAATTCTACATACCAGCAACTAATGTGCTTGTAGTTTTTTCTGGTCTTTTTATTTCTGTCATGCAAGGCAATATAACACTTAACTAAGAAGAAAAATTCACATTGTGTGTGTCATGGCTTCAAAACCTCCAAACTTATTAAAGAGCAGTAACTGAAAGCCATGCTCTGTGCTTTTTTCATAATTGAGAAGAATCCTGTTCTTTCAAAGTCGAGTTCTGACTGATAAGCTGGGCAAAGTGTCACTGAGTAGACTGCAAGTTTGTGCAATAGTTCTGGAAAGTTCATGAGTTTTCAATTTGTTCTTTTTTTCTGCTATTTGTGGTTATGTTTTGGGCCTACTCCTCTAAATACTGATAGATAAATATATATCTTGGTATTGAGCTCCCATGAAGAATATTAGGAAGTTTCCAGTATATCCACAGGAAAAAAATCTGCTTCAGTGTGGACTGGTACAACCCCAATTGTCAAAGGTTGCACATGAATCCATACATAGAAACACAGAGAGAAAAAACCCACACAGGTGAGAGGGAAATTCAAGAAGCAGCTTGAAAAAAAGAAAAACCCAAAGTGATGAATCACAAATCCAAAACACATACTGCTTTCAGTATAGCACAACTTCTAATGTGATACTTTTCCATGTATTCTGCCAGCTGTCATTTTCCAGATCTTCTCAAACATATACCTAATACCATTAATTTGTTACAGAATTTTTTTAATTTTTTTTGAAGTGCAGCATATGGATGTCTTCTATTTTTTTAATACCATACATATCTCTTTCTAAACTTAGAGGTTTCCATAATTGTCATTAAAAAGCACGTAGACAAAATATTTTATGGTATCTATAATAAATGCAAAGAAATCAATACAAACAAAACTTGGCTTAGCAAACTGTACATACATAAATATGTTCTTTGTTTTTCAACTTGACATTCAACATTTTTTCCTCATAAAAACTTCTGCAATCTTATTTATTACATCCATGTTTTTTTAAATCTTAAAAAAGTGCTTCTCAGATTTACACCTTGTGCATCCAAAGCAAAAGTTAGAACACCATGCCTGAAACAGAAACCACAGGGAATAATACATTGCCATACAAGATTCTTTAAAATTGTATGTTACAAATGCTCTAAAATTCCATAAGCATCGGTTATTTTGTATACTGTAGATACTGAGAGGGTATTTAACAAAGACTGGCTAATGGGTCATTTGGAGCAGCACACAGGAAAAGGATCTACAGTATCAAGTCCTTGGCTATGCATAGTACAGGGCAATGACCTGGATATAAAGTGGCTAAAAGATCCCAAAAGCTGTACAGAAGAGGTTTCCCTCACATATGTTGCATCCTCCTTAGTACCCAGGATGCGAGTATTGAAATGATGCTGCTCAGGTAATACACTGTGCAGTCTGATACTGATACACTGATGCATTTCAAGCCGAGTGCCAGCAGAGAGAGATACGGGCACAGTGGTGGCTACAGCAGGCAGGTAAAGCTGCCAGGCTGAACCCTGTCACCCTTTAAAACCATCTTGCTCCCAGCCAGCCCTCCAGCAAGGTCTCCCGCTGTCTCACAGGTCTCCCTCACAATGGAGGAGGACCATTCATGTATTTTAGCATGGGGTGGAAAGAGCGGGCAAAGTTGTTAGCCATAGCACAGCTGTAATCCTCCTCGGTCATGGGCACCAGGCACGCCAGCCCGATCAGGAGCAGCAAGAGGAGCTGAAGTGGCAGAGCAGCTCTGAGGACTCTGAGGAAGAAGGACGGGCACCGCCACGCCGGCCCAGCCTCAGAAGGGGAGGAACCTGAGCCACCTCTTGTGGACCTGAGAAAAGAAGATGGACAGTTGAAGACACTAAAACATTTCTGCAGCAGAGGTTGCCCTTCGGCACTCAACCTCCCCTGAAGGCCGATTTACAATTTGCACAGACTTTTGACAACTGCAAAGGTATTTTTCACTGAACATGCTATGTTATTCCCTAACATTCTTAAGAGACCCTGGATTTCTAGACTGGGCAGGAAAACACACCAGAAGGGCCCTGGTGACCCCACAGTCATATCATTTATCGGGAACTCTCCACTTAAAGCACTGTGCTATAGAGAAGGGGAAAATAAAAGGTGGGCCATACCTGTCATATTTGTTCAATGCATGCTGTCTAAAAAGGAAGCCTTCTTGTTTAAAACAGCCAGTTGCATTTGATTTGCAGAAGTTTCTGCATTTGTTTATAAGGTTTTGCATTTGTATAAGGTATCCATGAGGGTATAATGCATTGATATTCAGTTACATCACATTCCATCAATCAATACACCAATATGCAGGTAATGGGGATTTATTTTCTACAAAGCAAATTGTATTTTGAACCTTGCACAGAATCAGCAGTTGAAATCTATCTGCTCAACTGACTTGACACCACCACCTTCCAAGTGATTTTCTGCCTTATGTTGGTGGATCTGACTTGAAATGCCACATACCTATCACAGGTCTACGGGGCAGGTGAGATCTGACACAAATATTTTCAAAGGAACACTTAAAAAATCCATTCTATTACTTTAATGAAAGATAAAGACATAAATTTCGCATTCTTCTTTTTGACTGAGTCTGTCAAGAGCTGAAAAGAGTGACTAGGAAAGATTAAATCTGATGGTCTCAGTGTGCTAATTAAATGGCATAGGAAAATACTGTATTTCAGCACAAGCCAAAAATAGAAGAACTCAGAGTCTTCAAGGAACTTGCTTCACGAACTCTGCTATTAAGGACATGAATTTTGTCTCATATGTGTTGCTAGAATACATTTGCATGATTGCTATCATCATGAAGCCTCAGAAAATCTATGGTTTCCTAGAGTTTAAGAGATACAAATGCTCATAAGGAGATGTGGGAAATCAGGCTTATTGGCTGTGGTCAAATGCTCCCCAGTAAAGTAAATATGGGGTGATGGTTCCTTAGTGTTTCTTTGACTTCGCCTTGTTCTTTTGATCCTGTCTCCCTGATAAATCTGAATCTGTGTGGGGAGGCATCCAAAAGTGAAAATATGATCTTCAAAACATTACCAGGCTTAGCAAGGGTTCCCTTCTCTCATGTTCAGAAAAGAATTATTTCTGTGCTTGAGATTATTTTATTTTCTTCTTCATATATGTATAGCACCCCACAATGAAGACTTCAACAAAGCCAGGAAGATTTAATAAAGTTCAGATGACCAACAGATACATAAACACTAATTTAGCAGACATGCTAAATTATTAGCTTGAACTAAATATCCCAGGAAGCAGGGACAATCAAAACATCAGATCTTGTGTTGCCTGAATCCACACTATTGTAGCCCAGATGGAAAGTTGCTTATCGCATAACGTAGGATCACGCATTATAAAGAAGATATTGAAAGGACATGGCACATTAAACAGCATCAGAGCATTCCATATTAAAGTTCAATTAGACTTCTACTGTCTGAGAATACCAAGACAGAAAGTTAATGGACTGAGGCAGGAACAAATGGAACAAGGAGTGCTTAATTACCTTCCAAGCACTTGATTGCACAGCCTACCTATTTAGAAGGCTCTCATTATATAATAATGTTGCTAATCCAAATCAAGAAATGGCCACATTTCTGCAGTTGCTAAGTGGTGTTTGATAATGAGCAAAGTGTCATTTTCTTCATTGCCCCAGAGTTACTCTGGGGCAACACTAGGTGTCAGAAGGGGAATTTCCAAAAAGCTGAATCAGAAAGGAGCAAAGTTAATACCCATTTTTTCTTTAATTTTTTCTATGCCTTTAGTAGCACAATTCAGCACCTCCTGCTTTGNAAAAAAAAAAGAAGGAAAAAAATAGTATATGTAAGCTTGCATGGCTGACCTCAAAAACAATTAATGACAAAGTATTTTCTCTGCAGTAAAGTTGGGTACTAAAGAATAATGCTGCATGGAAAAAACTAAATAAGCAAATAATGAAATGTTACAAAAACAGCTTCAGAGGGGGAGTTATAAAACATTTGAGTGCCATACTGCCTATTTTTATGGCAGGTACACCTCTGCAATCTCCATACTGCTGAAAAATGGAATGGGTCAGCTTAGAGTGTTTAATAGATTTGGTAAGGAGAGATGGTTAAAAATATACATTGTTAATAAAAAAAAGCTCACTATTTTTATGGACAGAACATCTATTTACTCTGTAAGGAGAAGGGAAAGCTGAAGTACTGTGCACCACTCTGGAGAAAAACGTAATTTCTGTTCTTGAGCTTGCCTCTTAAGCTGTCTTTTCTGACTGCTCCACCATTTGTCACACTGTGAGGAGGAAAACAGGTAGGGCCATCTGCTACTCACTCCAGTACACAATTCCAATTCCTACTTAGCAGATGAAAGAGGGAAGCACAGCTGCAGTCCTGGCCAACTGTAAGCTTCTTCATGTCAAGAAATTTTATATATTAATCTAAGTGCAAGCCATAGTTACCCTTACTTTGAGAGTTTGTAATGTCACTGATATTGGAACTCTTACCTAAGCATTTCAAGAGAGGATAAGCTAATTTACTAGGCTATAGATAGGATGGTCGAAGCGAACTTTAATTTCAGCTCAGAGGGGAATCTTTTTGTAAAGATGATTGCTATTTTTTTTTCCCAAGGAAAATATGATTGATGTAACCTATCTGTATTGCAGCAAGCATCTGAATGCTTTCAAAAAGGAACTTATAATTCTAGTGAAGCTGATAGAAATAAATAAAGTGAATTTAATGATAAGTGACTAATGGAACACAGAAAACAGGCTTACATTGAAAGAGACATTGCTGGCCTCATAGGATGTTATTTACTGCAGTTAATCAAGAATGGGCCTTAATTTAATATCTTTATTAAAGGACTATTGCACAAAGTATAAGAATAGTAAATTTCATCTGTATGATGACAGATGCTGAAGGTCTTCGTAAATACCAGACAGGATTGGCTTCTTGCACAGAAAAAAAGTGGGTGAATCCAATAATTTTGAGAAGCAGCAGTTATATATGATGTTTAAGTAACAAGCTCTGAGCAAGAGTGAAGGAGCCAAACCCAAACCTTGTGTTTGAGCTACTGTGTAGCCATGAATATAATTTTGTGGGCAACAGCACAAAGAGTGATGTGGTTTGGTCTTCTCCAGGAACAGCAAGTGACCTTTAAAGATCCACGAGTCATTTGGGGAGACTTGGGGAGAGCAGGAAATGGAGATTGGCACTATGGCACCAAGACTTGAATAGAGCTGCTCAAGAGAGACAATGTAAACATGCCTGAGCAAACTGAACCACTATTTTAATCTTTTAACATTTTAATCACTTCAAAAAAATTTACAGGCAAAGATCCAGGTGTGCACTTATGACAACTCTATTAAACTGACGAAGAAAGAGGAATTGCTTCTTGGACTTGCTTTCCCACTACGCACACGATTACTAGTACTGCTTGGATGAGACTCCACTTAAATCTACAATGTAATGTCTAGTTTAAGCCTGCACCTTGCTCAGCATCACACTATATATGCCTGTCTTTTTGTGCTGATAATGGAGAAGGCAAAGTGGTATGACACTTGTTATACACAAAGCATGGCCCCTGTAATTTTTTAGATGAACTTTCCTTCACAACTTCTTGTGCGATAAACCTTTTAGGATTGACTTTATTTCTCCTTTACACTAAACTCTAACAGTTTGCTGATCCAGTGCAAGATCAAACACAAAGTACTCTGATCAGAGGCATGTCAAAATATTAAAGAACATAGTGACAGCTTGTACTGCATTATCAGTTAAAACCACATTATACATCAACCACAACCTGTCTGGCTTGCGCATTTGATTAAGTTCCCTATTCAGCAGTGACTCATTCATATTCCATGCTTGTCTGAATGACAAATTGAACATTGTGTTGTGCTGCTACAAGACGTGTTAATAAACAGTGCTGGAAAGCCTTGATCTGCAAGGTGCAGCAGCAATGCCACTGCTAGAACAGGGGTCGATCTGAAAGCTGCAAAGCACTGCTAGCTGCTCTTGGAGCCAGGGGCTCGCACCTACAACCAGAAACCTCAGAAGGCTGGCAGAAGTGGTTTTGACTACACAGGAGCGTGGAAAAGCGCACACGATGTATTCCTTGAGTACAACAGTGCTAGTGCAAGCATGCTGATCTGTCAAAGACACCGTCCCCTCCTCCTTGCTGTTAGTGGCTGCAGAGTAAAGCCCCTCTCCTCCCTTTTTTTCTTCCTCCCCACGAGAAACAAAACACCGAGTTTCATAGCAGACTGGAGCTGAATAACTAGTTCTCTTTCTCCATCAGACAGAAAGATGGAGTTTACATATATCCTCTGTTTTCTATGTGGTTTCTGTTTATTTCAAAGGAAAAAAAAATCCTTAAAAATAGGCAGCTTTTTAGTGCCTGTGGAAGCAGTAGAAGATACTTTATTGTTCTATTTGTTACATGGTTTTACAACTATGCCACTTTTCTCACAATCCCTAACTACGCATGTAAAGCAAACTTTTAAAAATAAGTGTTTATGTAAATATTTATGTGCTAAGTAGTTTTGCTCTTTACTTCATTTATAATGAGAGTAATTTTGCTGAATAAAGTCTTGATTTTGCTAATGAAAAAAATACTCTTAAGTTATTTTTTTGGTCTGCTTGTTTGTGGCTAGATCACTGTATTAAATCCAGTGTTTTCTGACACAGGAGCTATTAAAAAAAACAAATGTAATTTTGTATTTTTTTCCTTCAAACATAAAATCTTCTACTCTAAAAGGAGCTGTTTTGAAAACAAAAAAGTTTATTTTTGATATGCAGAGAATAAATGAGATTTAGGTTAAATGAGAGTTATTATTAGACTTAATAAGAAGAAATACACCTTAATCACACTTTCTGATTATTTTAGCAGTGTGTAAGATGCAGAAATAGCAAAAGATGTCCTCTTTACACATGTTGGCTTGCTCATTTGCCTTTTTTTTTTTTAATTCTAACTTTGTAACTGTAGAGGCTAGTAAACCGATCAGTGAAAGAGCGAAGGTACACACATCACACCGACAACAACAAGAATGCAGAAGCACTGTTAGCTGCAGGGATGACAGGTTGCTGGAGACACTGTGGAAAGCAAGAAGCGGTAGCTGCACGCCTGCTCTCTACTGGTCAGACAGAGATGGGGCAGTGCTGCTCCCGGAGCAATGCAGGGTTGCCAGCACTGGGAGAGCCACGGCGATGTTAGCATGTTATACTGCAGTTGTCTGAGGAGGGGAGAGAAAGCGATCCCAAGTCTCAATACCCTCAAATTCTGACTTTTAGTTTTGAGTCTGAAGTATTGAAAACCCACAAACTGAACAAAACGTTTCAGGGGAAAAAAAAAAAAGGAAGAAAAAACCAAATAAATAAATAAAGAAAAAGGTGTTAGTATGTCTCATCCAGATCTGTGGGTTTTGTGAATTCTAGAATATGATATTGGCCTATTACCTGCCTTAATTTAATATCTAGAGGTAAAGAGGATGATAGAAAGTGTTTGCCATGAACTTACTAGCATTCCTCTTAAATCACATCAAAATAAAATAATTTTTAATATCATGAGTGTAAACACACACTCACCCTGATCAAGCATATGAAAAAGAAATGTTGATCATGTGGGATTTCTGTGAAGCGAAAGCTGGAGATGTCCAAGGATTAGCCTGTATCTCTACTTAACAAGGAACTTGAAGTAATTGAGAGTCCCTTTTGCCAAACGAAGAACAAAAGGGGAGTTACCACTTGTGTAAGTCCTGACCACCTGGTGGAGTCAGTGCAGACTGAGAGGAATCACGGCCAATTTCTATCATCCTCTTGGTGTTCTAGAACAGAGTGCGGAAACCAGGAGAATAAGGTACCTGCTATGTGGACTGCTGACAGAGGGTCCAGGCTGTGAGAGACTACATTTGCCCCGTGGCTGTTTGCAATGAACAGGGGGTAAAGAAAGAAGAATGTTCAGTCCAGGCAAATAAAGACAAGCTACTGATGAAACTAAATTAAAAGTGCAGCAAAGGAAACATAAAATAAAAAAAAAATCAAATGAAGTGACCAATACCCATGAACCAAGGAAACTGGCTTTTCTTTGTAGCTGAGTATGAAAATTATTGGAACGTACATAGTGAACTTGAAAATAACAGTTTAGATGTTATGTTTATGAACAGTAGCTCTGGGTTTAAAATCTCTAGAAATTTAGTTCAAATAATCCGTAATAAGAAATAAATGTTATCTTATTAAGTTGAATATGGAAAAAATACATAATTTAAAAATGCACATGCAGAAAAATTAATATCCTCAACGAAAAAAGGCCCAAGACCATCCTTTGACAAGTTTTGCCTCTCCACCCTACAATTTTGAAGGCCAAATAGCTGTAGGTGCATTCTTACACACAAAGCTATTTGCTGGATTATTTAATGCAGTTAGATGTTTATAATGTTGATTGCATTTTTTAAATTAGTATTTACTTATTTATTTAGCATCAGCATATTTGCATATTTGATACTGAAATTCTAAACAATACCACTTCAAAATTGTGTGGGTGCAGAACCCAGAAGCTTGAAAACTAGATCCAAAGAATCATACAACTTAGCTATGCAGTATGGTCCAAAAAAAAAAAAAAAAAGAAAAAAAAAAAGTGGTCACATACATGAACAAAAACAAATTAGAGATAGACAAATGCTTATTAAAGTATTAATATGAAGCCTATCATAATTCTATATGCTCTCTAGATAAAGATTTTATGGTAAAATACTTCTCCCTTTCCTTTAATGGTCAGGCAACCTTCAGTTACATCTGTGATATCAGAGTTATTATAAATTATTTAGGTTTAAATTTAAAAGACAACAGCATTGACTTCTGAAATAAAATGTTAAGGTTTATATTCTTTCTGCTTTGGAAAAGCCAGTATTCCTTTACATTCTCATACTAGCATCTAAAAGGAAACTAGTGAATGTAAACAAAAATTAAAAAAATAAATCAATTTCAAGAGCCATAAATTTATCAAGACAGAACTCAGAGGCCTTAAAAAAAGTGCAAATGGAAAAACAAAACAAAACAAAACAAAAAAAAACAAGTCTGCTTGTCTTAAGAACTAAGGAAAAAAAGCAAATTAATCAACCAATAGAATTGCAGAAAAAGACAAAATAATTGCAGTTCCAATTTGGGCTCAGAGTATGGAAGTGTTAAGTACTAGGCATGTATTGCTATATTTCTTGAATTTTGTGCCAGCGATGTAAATGGACAACTTGAGAGTTGCCACCATAGCCATTGATTAGGTCCTGCACAACTAGCTGGTTTGAAAAATGTTTTGTGCCCTTCAGCTCTATTTAGCCATTCATCCAAAGTCTCAATAAGGCCATCTGCAACCTGCATCAGAAATGACAAAAAAACTTATTGAGATTCTTGATGAAGCAGCTCTGAAGAGAAGGCCAAACAGAAATGGAGGACTGATTATACCAGACAAGACCAGACTTTGGGGTGCTGCCATCACTAGAGCAAAATACAAGAGACACGACATGCCATACCATGGTAAACCAACCACACTGACAGCCCTGGTTTCAGATAGTATTTACCACTTCTGATTTCATGCAGGATGGGATACGCAGCAGGGTTGGGGAAAGCAGCTGTGTTTTGCTTTTGGTTTATGCCATTTCCTTTCCTAACAAGTGAAAACTGGGGACTTCCATCTGGCTAGAACTGCTGTAGATATCTATAGCTCCCACCCAAGAGGTGGAAGAAAATAAATGACATGAAATTACCGTTCTCTGTCTGCTTGGAGTGCTTCTTCCAGATACAGGACTCACTGAGCCTGATGTGTCTAATTCATCGGAAGACCATGAGGACAATTCCTAAAGTTCAGAAGGAACAGAGCTCAGAAATACAGCAACTAGCTGTACAGGTAAGCAAACTACAAAAATTACCCTGAGTGAAATTCCAGCACCATTATTTCCAAGGGAAATAAAATAAAGTAGCTAAATTTTGTTACCAAATTTAAAAAGACTAAGGCATTACATGTTTTCTCTGTCAGCCCTAAAGGAAAAGAAAAGCAAACAGTAGTTAAGAATTCATTTATTTAGGTGACACATTTTCTACCGAAGTCAATACAGGGGAAAAAACAGTTGTTCTTTACTACCAAGATTTTAATTAAACAGGCAGAAGTGCACTAGAAGGAGGGAAGAGCTGAGTTCTTGTGCTTTAAGCACTCTGCTAATTCAAGATTTTTAAAAGAAGTTAACTAAAGGAGAGCCTTTAAATCTTTACTTTATATCTGGCACTGCTGGCAAAGATGTATGTACAACTCTCTCAAACACCCTGAGATGCACATCTTGAAAAGATTTGGACTATAGCTCAAAACTTAAGAGGCACATATGAAAGGATCCTTACCTACTATTACAGAATTTATGTTACGCTTTTCTATCTTTGATAGACTGTGCATTAACTTCGTTTCCAGTGACAACTGACATACTATAATTTTCAGTATTGCTACTAGAGTAATTATCTCATATACTTTGCCAGTTGACTGATTCAGTAATAGCAGGGTAAACAAACCAAGAAGTTCAGTAATTATTGCTATACCAAACAGAAAAAAATTACTGGATTAAAGAAACCCACCATATCAGAAGAGATATTTACATTATGAAATTTAAGATTACTTTATGATATTCAAGAATATATGTTCCATCTTGATAAGCACTGCAAACCACAGAAACAGAGCAGCCAATAGCACTGATCAGAGAAAGGCAGCCAAAACAGCAAAAAACACTCTCAGTGAACAGAAAGGAATAAAAAGACGTGACTTACCAGTTGACTACTTGAAATGTCTAGAATTTTCTCAAGGTCTTTAATATGACGCGTGACCTCTTTCAAGAGGAGCTTCAGTCTGTTTCCAATGACATGTACCTTTTCTTTGGCTTCAAGACAATCCTTGCCTTCAGCATTGACTAGCAATTGGCAAGACATATCTTGCAGTGATGCCACCTTCAACTGAGACTCCAGCAGTTCACGTCTGATTTGCTGTTGCCAAGGCAAGCATCAAATTTTTTTTAATAGCAGTCAAAAAAAATAAAGTGAAAAAGTAGAACTCAAAAAACTCAACACTTGAAATTAAAGAAATGGAAAACAAAAAGAGAAGCAATACAAATTTCTAATCTGACAGGAAGATATACAGCAGCCTAGTAGTTGCCTGAGATTTAAAATCACGTGTTGTGCTACTAATGAAAATAAGTGGCGTTCCCTACCAAGGTAAAGTCAGTCACTGACACTGGTCCCACATCTCTGTGTTAGCACACAATGTACAGTGCTAACCCTCCAGAGAAAGAGAAATCTGATTAGATGTTTTTCTGGTGATGTGTTTTGGGAGAGAAAGCCGTGATTACAGTCCTACCATCAGAAGTCTGTGATGATCCTGCAGTATTTCTGAGTCCAGGTTTGGATTGATGGGCACAATCTCATTTTTCCTTCTGTCAATATTTTCCAACCAAAGCAGTAAACCATGGCTCAGTTCGTGGAAATCCTGCAAATGATTAATCATGATTTTTAAGAGGGCAGCAATATATTCCAGTTAAATTCAGTTTTTAAATTTATCATCTGATAGATTCTACTAGCTAAATAAAATAGCTTCCAAGAAGTGTACAATAGAATATTAGAATACTATTCCAGAGATGACAAATTTTGTAAATATTGGGCTGTAAATACATGTTTTAGGTAACACAGGTGTACCCCTGAGAAAAACATACATCAAAGCTGTATTTTGGCTTTGACAGGCAAGCTTCAGACGGATTGTGAGCACACCAGGTAACTAAATGGTTTCTGTTTTCAGGATGCGGGATGCTGACAATTTGAAATAGGCAGGGTACGGACCTGGCACTGTATTAATGCATCCTGCAAGGAGCTGCGCCACTCCTCGATCATGCTGCACACGTGCTCCCAGCGCACGTTCATCTGAGACAGGCGCTCCTGAAGCTTCTTGCTCTCCTCACTGTCAGACTGAGTGAACTCTGAGCTGCACAGATTGATGGATAAGATGATTGCTTTGCGGTTATCAATTGCCTTCTGCAGCTCCTTGATGATAAGACAAAGGGGAAGAAAGAATGGAAATTGGTAAAATGTGACTGTCAGAAAAAAGAATAGAGAAGGCACCACAAGACTGCAGTGATTTGCCATTAGCAGCTGCAGAAGGGCACCATAGTTCAAGAGTCCCTTTATTCTGGATATGACATTTCTGTGCTCACTCTGTGACTCTGCAAATGTTCACTCTTTAACATCTACTAAAATTTTACTGTGAGCATAAACAAGAGCAAACCAATTAAACTTGTAAATTCTTAAAAGCCTGAAGTTAGAGTTGAATTTTAAAGATCTGGCTCATGTTTCAGATATTTTAAAGACAGAGTAGGTCCAACAAAATTTAAAGATGTAGCACAACTATGTTTTAGCTCACAATAAAACTTTTGCCCTCATTTCTCAGTTTTGCTGATAAACATGAAAACCAACATATTTTCAAGTGGAAACTGCTGTCATCAGTATTTTAAAATAAAAGCTTTTACTGAGAGAAACAAAAACATACAACAGTATAAAGAACTTCAATTTATAGAAGCACAACTTGTATAAAAACTCTGATTTGTTTACATTGGAAGCCACGAAAGAAAACCCACCTCTTTTGGTTTGGACAGTAGTAATGGGCTTTCAAAGAGAGGGTTTAGATAAAAACGGAATTCTTATGAAATGTCCCGTTTTCCACCTACTTTACAGCATTTACTTAAAAGCACGATGTCACAGTAACCTTTGCAGTACTTATGGCAGCTATATTTGGATTACAGAGGAGATCAGCATTGACATGCTTAACATGGATCACTCCTGCAAACAGCCTTTACTATCTGTTCACCTCATCCCTGGCATGAAGCACAATCCATTTTGACATTGAGTCCCATAGTTTCGTGCCCATGCTTGTAAGATACTAGTAACTGAATGTGAAGTTGTGGACCACCACAGTTGAAGATGCTTAAAGCTGTAAAATATACAAGGGAGATGAAAAAGTAACACTCAGATCTTGATGCACCTGACATGACAGAAGAAGAAAAGGAACGTTGCAAAGGGGCATCAAATTTTTCCTGTGTTGCACTGGTGACATTGGGTAGGTTCAACCCCTTTGGACTCCTTCTCATTCCTCCACACCAAGTACTAATGTCTCAATGAGGCATTTCTTTTGAAGCAGCTATTTTGTTGTTGATTTGAGTAGAAGAGATCTAAGGTGGCACTTTTTTTATTTCACTACTTTGGGTGACATCAAGAGTTATCTGTACACTCTACAATTACAAAATTGCCACAGAATTACTATTAAAAAACTTCATTTGGATTGACAGTGGTAGATTTTCCTTCCAAAACGTGATTCAGAAAATCATTTTCCCAGTTACTTTATCAGCAACAGCCTGCTATCCTCTTCAAAACACCTGTTGCACTCAGTTCTACAAGGTAACTCAGGGAAAAGAGCAATAAAACTCACTTTCAGTTTCTTAATTCTGAGCTCAATAGTTTGTATGTCCGTGCTAAGATCAAGGCGATGGAGCTTCTCCAGTTCCTCTTCAGTTTCTCCCAACCAAGCCCAGATGCTATTAAGGTCAGAGTTGAACTGCTGCCATTGCTGAAGGTTCTGCTTCATCCTCAGCTCCTTGCTTAGAGCTTGAGCCTGGATTAACTCCCATCTTTCAATTACACCTGGAATTACAAACAACAAATTCAACAAAAGCCAAAAACACTCACTAGCTACACACACCGAATTGCATGAGTTGAATACTGTTCAGGACAAAAAGATGTTCCATAAAAAGCCTAAGCCACAAACTCTAACCACATTAAAAACTAAGTTAGATTGAAGAAAGTGATGTTGGAGAGAAAGAATGGAGAGCCTGGATGATTCCAGTCAGCAGGCAATTTTATTGCTTTCTAATGTCACACTTCTATGAGCAGAATTAAGCTGATACATGCAGGTCTCTAAAACAGGTTATGCTGGCAAAAAAAGACACCTTAAATTAGTCTAAGTGCAAACCAGACAAGAAATATGAATATATCTAACTAACCTCATATTTATTATTTTCATTGGTAGTTGTGCCTACTACAGTTTAATGGTCACAAATCACTACATTTGCCTTAGGAACCACTTATGCATTGGATAAACAACTGCACTAAAAAGAAATAAATTAGGGGCTATTTCTTCTTGCTAGTTATCTTGAAATGCTACGGCAGAGAGACAAATTGTATAATTCCATCAACTTAAGATATTCAAATAAAAAACCCACAACAAAATAGAAGAGACTATATGAGTGGCATATCTTGTCAAGCTAAGAATAGATTCCTTCATAATCTCTGGAATAAATCTATGTTTTCACAATCCAATACCTCTTGTTCTACAGCTGATGTTTAAAATGAGTCAGGTGAATACTTCTATCAGGTGAAAATAAATTTCTTTATTGTAGGCAGATAATCTAAAAGGTGAAAGCTAATATTAGGAGAAACAAATGCTGACTTAGGTGTTTTGTACAGCAATATAAGCAACCTTTTTTCATGAGAAATCTTACAACAAAAACCCATTGCATCCACAGGGACTTTTTGAAAGGCTTAGGGTTATGCCTCATGACATGAAGGGGTTCTCAAAATGGACTTGAATGCCCAAACTTTTCATAGGGCATGCACAGGGAATACTTACTACTCTTTACTATTCCTATTAAAAGATGTTAAACAGAACATGGTAACAGGCAGTTATATAACTATATATGTCAGCAAATAATACCAAGTGTTTAGTCAGAGAAGGTTTGCATGTTTGTTACTTGCCATAACTGCTGTTCATCAAATAAATTACATGCTACTTACCAGCTGTTTGTGTTTCAGTACTGTTCATGTTAATGAGTCCTGAAAATTTTTCTTCTTCCTCCTTCAGTTTATATCCAAGCCTTCTTACTGAGTCTATGCTTCCACTGCATTCACCTAGCAGTTTCATCTGTGTTAACAAACAAAATATTTCTTTTCAATACGCACTGTACAGGATTAATTGTATGGACAGTGAGAATTACAATGCAGCTTCAAGAAATTTCCAAAAGTAAGTGCAAGTGTGAAGAAAAAGATCTATTATTTTAACAATCTGTGCTGATCCTATGAAAAAGTATCTGGAGATGATAAAGGCTTAAAGCATAAGTTAAGACTAAACAAAAATAACTTAGCACCACTACACCAAATCATTCTAGATGTCTTAGGTGCCATCTTTTCCGAATTTTAAGACACTTTTGCAAAGACACTAGAAGACTGATAAAGAAAATTACCCTAAATGTGGAAATATTACTATGCATCCGAGCAGCTAATTTTTAAATCTGTCCTTAATAAAATTTGATTGATTGGCTTAGAGAGAGATTTATCTTCCAGAAAACCGCTCTGAAAAAGCTTTTTAATCAGGGATCCCATACTTGCAACCTTGTTTATATGATGCATATTTATAATTCATTAACAAGATGAATACTGTACCTGAAGCTATAAAACCTGCTTTTAAAAGCAGTGGAATTTCAAACAAAGGTATCATCTTTAGATGGATAAAAGCATGTGTGAGAAAGTACTTCTAAACATCTGCAAAAGTGTAATAAGAAAATGAATTCCTTAGAGTCATGTTCCTCTAATCGTATGGTGTTGTGAACACACTAATAACATAAACAACAATAGCCCGTGGCTAAGGGTAGTAACCCCACGAGTGACCTGAGAAGCAGTTATAGCTAATTGCTCTGCTGAAGCAGCTGCATTTCCTTCAATGGCTAAGCTAAGCTAAGCTTGGTGTGCATATTTGACTGGGGCTCCAAAACACACGCACATATCCTTTGTAAGTGGAATCCAGTTCTGGTCCTGTAGGCGTCTTGCTACGGATGATGTTTTCTGTCTGCTGTATTTGGAAGCGACTGGTGTCCAAGGCCTTGTCCAGCTGTCGGATATGTGCTTCCAGGGCACCCGGTTCACCTGTACCAAAACCAAAAAAGAGAGACTGTCACCCCAACTTTTCCCAAGTCTTTTTTTCCTTGCCCAGGCAGAACAGATATTAGGGTCACTATTTAGATTAGACAGTGAAGGAGAAATGTGGTGGCAGCAGTATGAGTGGTACAATGTCAAAGCAAAGTTACATTAGAGAGTGTTAGCAACCTTCAGAAGATGATACCAACAAACAAGCTTGCCGTAAGAATACTATAGAAGAGTTCACAGGCTAAAGTAGGTTTGCAAATTATTCTGAAGTGACTTTTCCCCCACATTGAATGCCTTGTCTTTTTTTAAAGAGAAAGTTCTCAGCAAAGCATACTCTAACCTCATTGATTTTGGAAAAAAACCTTGCTCCCTTTCACAAACACTGTCAAATAAAATCCTGTAACCCAAATATCCATTTGTGTGATCTAAATCCATGTGAAAATTTGGTAGCTTCATTTCTCTTTGTATTGTATCTCCCCACTAAAAAGCAGTAGAATTTGGATCTCCATAAAAGGATCCTATTTGTATAAGATTTAAAAGACTAAAAGTGACATTCAAATGCTAAGTGATACTGTTATAATCACACTGTCAAAATCCATAAATGACTGGACATCTTGGAGGCCCACACCAAGTAGTCCATGACTGATTTGGGCAACTACACTAAGCAGGAAAATTCACAGTATTTTTCTAATTAGGTACTTGACAATGATCATGTGTAACATACCTGCAAGATGGTATTATTCGTTCAAGCTGTTGGGAACCTATACCAATGTTTTTGAAGAAGGACTAACTTGTATTTTCTTTGTAAGAGGTCAGCTGAATTCTGTGATATAAATCAGCTACAGACAATGCTAATGTGAAGCAGGCTGCAGCCTAGAGGACCACATGAGATCCTTCTTATCCATATTCTATCACTCTGCCTGATTTCCATCTGTTTACAAAGACAGTTTGAATTTATTTATAAAGACACAAATAGAAACATGAGTAGAGAAGGAAAGCCTTCTGTCCACCTAATTACAGAAAATGGAGCCTCTTAGATGATTAATGTTTTTTATATAAAACACTACCTCACCCCAAATGGACAGGACAAAGTGCTCAATATTGTTTTTTGCTCATTACTTAAAAAAAATTTTCATGGGTTAGAAAACTAAACACATTTTTTCCATTAGTACTGCTATTACCTATTCCCAAATTAATATTATTATTTTACTAGTTTGGGGAGTAAATAAAAATGGATGGTGGTGAATCTGCGGCTTGTGTCACAGACACTAAGATTTTAATTGCTTGCTGTTTGCAATGAAGTCATTATTTAAAAAGAGGAAAACTGAAATCACGAGAAAAGGTATTTGCAAATGCATCTATTTCCTCCAAGAGCCATCCAACAAATGAGACAACAGGTTTAATCTTGTGCAATGAGAATAGAAAATAATTTTCCAATATATGAGACTAAGATAAAGACAGTACCTCAACCTGACATTTTGATCACATGAAACAACAACTAACCTAGAAGTTTGTATCTGTGTGATAATCCAAGATGTGGCTGTGTTAAAAAAAAAAATGCAAACCCAAAAAATTAGGGATTGCGCTAGACCTTTTCCTTCTGCCTTAAGATATAACAATGTATCAAGTTCAGCTGATGGACACAAGAGAAAAAAAGACCAATCAGATCAGTTTAGTTTAGTTGGCCAAGGTGGGAGGGCTGATACTTCAGACATCATTGCTTCATCCATGTCCCCAGTGATACCTTTAAGTGCAGTAGTAAAGCAGGAGGATACTTCTAAGTTAAGATGCCAATGCTGCCAAGTAAGAAATATTTATCTTGTAAGTTGTGAAAAGATAGCAGCTGCTAGGAGAAGAGAAAGAAGTTATGCTTATGCACCATGGTACTTGCATCTGGCCATGCTTTGTCCTTTACAATGCCTACCAGAGATATTTTTGAGGGCGTTTTCTGTGAGTGTTACATAGGCCTCAAGAGTTTCAGGGATCTCTACATCTGAAAAAATAAAAGCACAGTCTGAATTGATGGCTCAGCAATGGCTGTCTCCTTACAGCAGGAGACCTTTTTAGGGGATGGATTACATAAATTGTTTAGATAGTAAACATTCTCTCTGGAAGAGAAAAAGATGAGGACTGAAATACAGGGAGGCTGCTACAAAGTCTCCTAAGATCCAGGCAAACCTGACTTTTTCCAGAGCAATGACCTGGAAAGCAAAGACAGCCACAAGATCAGAGTAAAATACTCTGATATGTCTCATCCCACAACTAGCTCCATTTGGGCACTCTGACTCGTTAAGATTTATTACACAAAGCACAAAAACTTAGAAAGGATTTCCAACTTCACTGAAGAGCAAGATCCAAGACCCCACCTCAGACAAAACACTCATTTTCTGGGGTCTTGCCTGCATCAGGACTGAGTTAGAATTTACTTAAACACTTGATGATTTTCTCTGTGGGCCTCTCCCACAGCATTTCTTTACTAGTTTGTTCTGCACTTTTTGCCATATCCAGTACCTTCTAGTCAGAATAACTTAGAACATAGGGCTGTTACCTGACACATCCCATCTGGCAGGCCTCACACACAGATACACAGCCAATTTCCTGCCATATCATGTAGGCCTTTGCCTTTTTCCGAGGCTGTCATCACCCAGGAATCTCCACCACTGTCTCTGAGGCCAGAGGGCCACTGAGATTCACTTAGGAAACACTATTTAAAGTCATCAGGGGCTATTTAAAGTACTTTTCCATGAGAATCTTGGCCACACAATCACACATGCAAAATTTTCCTTCTTTTTACTCGGAGAAAACGGAGCACAAAGGCTGCCACCATACCTGCTATGCCAGCTGCTCCTCTCAGGTAGAAGTCTTTTTCTTGTCCTCCGTCTTCTTCAGAGTGCAGCCCACGTGAAACGGCTGTCTCCAGGTCCCTGCTAAGGTCGTAGTCATGATCCCACTCCAGGGGGATGGAGTCCACGCTGGCAGGGGTATCTCGCCCCGATCGCTCGCTCCTCAGCGGCTGGGAAAGAGGCAGCGAAAGGTTGGAAGAGGGGTGCGGGGAGAGAACGCTGTCCGCAGATTTGTCAAGCCAGCGTATGTCAGAGAGATCTGCTGATTCATCCAGATCCACCTCTCTGTCAGAGAGGTTGTGCTCGTCATCTGTTAGCTAGAAGCATAATGCAAACAGAAGCGGTCAATGAAACATGCAGAGGCACTGCATGGTCAGCCTGGGCCAGAGAAATACAGAGAAATAAAGCGTCATTAGGGGACAGGTGGTGTTTTCATTCTGCATCCTTTTTCACTTTCCTTTCATTATTTTTAAGGTGTACTAAAAAACCAAAACAACAAAGATCAAAGTGCCAGGTCATTTTAATTACTTGAGGCACATGAAGTCTCACATAAAGTATTTCCAGATTTTGACTGATGTTACTTCAACGCAAATATTAAGTTAGAAAAACCTCTAGAATCAATTAATAGAAAGCATAAGTGATCTTCATCATGAGCACTGCTCTCACTACATTATTTCATATTTTGAAACCTCTGGATTTTGTTCCTTTCATTCAGTAGGACTTGAGCTACCAAAAATTGTTTTCCTTCCACTTTCTCCTTTTGTTTTCATTTTCCACTTTTGAGCTTGTGTTCAATTTTGGAGACAAATTTCTGTCTCTTCTGATGAGAAAAATTATTTTATCATTGTGTTTTTTAAAAATAAAACCTCACTAAGCTGCCAATCAAACTATCTGACAGTGCAGGGAGATGCTCCTATGACCAGTACCATAGTTCTACTCCCATCAATAAAGTCCAATTTGCATGGATTTTCATGATGATTTACAGAAACGCCAGCTCCTGTCGGTTTGCTTTCCGAATGGCACACAAACAGCACGTAATGAAGGAAGGCAGATGGTCAGGGTTGCAATGAAATTTAACCACAGGACTTTCAGGAAGTTACGTAGGTTTCATTTCAACAACTTTTCTCATTCTCACATTTGTAAAATGGCAACAAACAAAACAAGTAAAAACACATGTAAATGTACACACAGGGAGGCGGATAAGTTTCTTGTGATAGCGCTCCACACGCCCGAAGACCTCTTGGCAGTATCGACGAAGCTCATCTAGTTCTTCTTCTATCACAGCTGCATCCAGGGGCTCACTTTTCTCAATGAGTTGCTCACCCTGCACGATTATCTGCTCAATTTTGCTGTTGTTCAGGGAAATTTCTTGCTGGAAAGCCTGTGTAAAAGAAAAGCCCATGCTTTTATCAACAAGATCAACATGACAACAAGCTGGGAAATTAAGGATAAAAGTCTTAAAGAGTTTTACAGAAAGAATGGTGCGGGTAACAAATGGGGATTGTGCCAAATACTCTTATCATGAGCAACAGTGAGCAGTTAAATTAAATTTAGCATTCCGCAGTCTTTCAAGCCAAAACCAGTGATAGTTCATGGTTTACCATCTCATTCCTTACTTGTTGAATTTGGAAAGAAAGGTCTTTTCTAAACAAGCCATGCCAATGACCCAATGTCTAGAATGAACACAGATGCTAAACCCAGCACAGTGGAATTTTGGATAATGTGACATTTGGTATTGTTCTCTCCACAAAAGGAGTTTTCTGATGCAGAAATGGTTGAAAAATGTAGTAATTATTAAATATTAGCAATAACGGAGACTTGACATAAATAATTTTTATTAATGTTTCCTATTTTGATGAAGGAAAGTACATTATCACCCCTGGTTTTTCTTTTTAGGTTTTTCACAGCTCAAAAAGATCTCTTATTTTGACAGAAAAGTACATACTGGAATCTGACATAACCTGTAACTTCTGAGGCTGAAGTCTCAGCCTGCAAGTAAAGGAACCGTGTGAGGGTGCATTTCTTAATAATGTTTCTTAAAATTCTTTTCTCACCATGCATGGTTTTTTTATCCCTTCTTTCAGCCCTCCTTCTGGAACCACTCAATCATTCTTTACCTTAAGCTGCTTTATCTTTGCTTGGACATCACACTCTGAGAAGTGCTCGATGTTAGTCAGCTGCAGGTCCATCTCTGTTAGCCATACCAGGATGCTGTCACGTGCTGTTTCAAATTCCTCCCGCTGGCCAATAAAATGCTGGAGGGTGGAAGATTGAGTGGCATGAAACAACCAAGAACATGACAATTCCCAGCAATAGCAGAGAAATTACTTTCATCCATATCAAACCAAATTTAAACCCAGTACACCTTCTTTCATTTCCTACATGCTTTCCAAGGTTCCTTTTTCATTAACTCCATCTAGAGCTGAAATTAGCTGACCTATTAAACTTATGTTCTGTGAGGAAGGTGGTGTTTGATGTCACCAAGCATTTTCCTACAGTCTATACTTTGGTTACTTTGGACTAAGTGAACCGATGAGCTTCCTTCCTCTTCCAGAGGTAGAAAACCCCTCAAAAAACACTGTGCAAACGCATTTAACTGAAAGCTGCTGAAGCACCCTTGATTCAAAACTATAATAGTGAAATTGAAGTCTTAAAAACGGAAGAATACTTTTAGCCTGCGCAGGATGGAGGTAACTCTCTTTTGTAGATTGTCCCATCTCTGGTTGCCCTCATGAACCATCTGCTTGAGGCTGCCGTTGGAGTCAGTGCGATTCTCCCGGGCCAGGCGCCGATACTGCTTATTGATCAGCTCCAGCTGAGTCAGGCTTTCATGCACTTGTCTCTGGAAAGCCTAAAGCAGTATGGACAAAAGACACCTTCAGGATTTTAATTACTGAAATTAGGATACATATATAGATCGGTTGCCTTATTTTAACCCTACTTTTGCACTCTGACTTAATGTAAGCCAATAAATTCCACTAGTTGGAGACATCCCCTGAGGGCTACCCTATAGTGATGCTGCCTTCTGATTAAAAAAAGCAAAACCAAAAAACAAACAAAAAAATGCCTCCAAAAAACCAGAAAAAAAGTTTATAAAACTGACAGGGTTCACTGAGCGAGAAATTGCAACATGAATATCCATCACAAAGGCAAAATCAGTACAAAAAGAAAAAGACTTCTTTCTATGAAATGATATGCTTTTGTATTTTTGAACAGAAGTACAAGCGATGAACACTAAACTCTTCCTTTTTAAAAAAAAGAACAGAAATCCCAGATTCCTGTGGCTTCACTGGATTTCTTTTCACATACTGAATTTACTGAAATGCAAACATGGAAGAGATTTGAGCAACTGTTTATTTTGAAACATGCTACTGAATGAGACATCTCTTTATACTTAGTATACTGGTGTAAAAGTAAATTTTGTCTTAGAATATTCATGGAAAAGAAAACATCAAGAATATCCATGCAAACTTATGTCTGGGCAAATATGTTTGCACCATATCCTTTTGTTGCTTGCTCTGCTGTTACAAGAGCCACAGAGAAGCAGCTGAGGTGCATAGGTGACTTAGCCCATGGGTTTTACGTTGTGACTAGCAATCATGAAGCTTGGAGAAAGCACCTTGTAAAGAAATGACTGAATTAATACTATTATTACTACTACTACTACTAATAATAACAACAACAGCAGCAGCAGAGTATTTTTTCAAGAATCTACTTGTTTTTATCTTGTCACTCCTCAAAAGAGGAAAGCAATCAAAGGAAGACCAAAAAACCCAGATTACACCAGCTCTCTTTTGAATACAGAGTAGGGCTGGGATCCCACTGTAGTTCTACAAACTTGCTCTCTTGATATTCCTCACAACACAATAAAACAGTCAATCTCTTCCAAACCTAGACATTTCCCTTAGTAAGGACTGCAGAATTAGAACAGGTAATATACTTCTGTACAGAAATTTTAATTAAATATGTGAGTTTTCTACAGAAAAAGATATACACTTCATATTGTAGCATTCAAAACTAAAAATGAAATATGCACATTTCTGCTGTAATACCAGAGAAGAAAGTAAAGAAATTGGTTGGGAAAATTATCAGAATGTGTAGAGTCTTCTCAATATAATTATTCTCTTCATTTAATGGCCATCAAATTGTGTAGGGGACAACCAAAACAGAGCAAATGTGCTTGCAGCTAGGGTGAAATTATCAGTAGAACTGAATTAATTTAAAATTGCACAAGGATTCCTATATTAGGGACACAACTCTGACTGCATTTATTAGGATAATGAAATCTAAAAGTGTGTGGTTGTTGTTCCACCTGTTACCAAGCCTTCTCCAGCAAAAAGAACAGCTGTTTATTTGCCTTCCATTTTTTTTCATCTAAGCTACACAAAAATTCATCTGTTGCATTCCTTTCTGTAACCTCTTTTCATTTCTCCATGAACTACTGGAGAGGAAGGAGTTTGGTTTTGTACAGTGAGAGCCATCTCTGACCTCTGTGCTCAGGAACTGAAAGGTTCTTATATGGTCTGATGAGCTCTTTTTGTTGTGTGTTGTCATTTCTTTTAATTAAAATGTAGATAAGGAGAAAAAAAAATTAGAAAAAATTTCTAGTTCAAGCAGACACCTGCTTCTGTTAGTATTTTTAAGTGGCCAACTTGATACTGATTTAACAGTAAAGCTGCTAAATTCCACTGGATATGAATACCACACTGCCTTCCTGCTATTTGGTAGGCAAAGAAATCAGGTGCTCAGGAGAAAAAAAAGAAGGAAAAAAGAGAAAGAAACAAGCTACAGGAAAAGCAGGCTTTTGGAGAGGCTACACTGTTCTTGCATCTTGTTCCAGCTGACACTCCATAGACAGTAAAAAATCCACAAGTCTGCTGCAGAGGAAAGGTCACCATAACAGCTGAGGTTCAATGAAACAGACTTTGGGCAAAGTCAATTGAGCTGTAAAAATCAAGGAGTCAATATGCTTTTGGGTACTGCTTCTTATACTAAATACGAGATTTAAATCCTGATCACCACATGAAGGGACAATGGGAAAGAGGTCTGAGGCAGAGTGCTTGTGTCCAGGAAGAAAATGTTTCTATACCGTGGCAATCTACCTGGCCATAATGAAGTCTGGCATAATGAAGTCTGTCTGAAACCAAAACTTGGCCAGTGCATTCATAAATGTGAATGTCAATTATAGAACTTTACACTTCACAGTTTATATTTTTGATTTAACTGTTAAACCAAAACTTATTAACTGGGCTTAGACATTGTTTAAAATTTGCACTTCTTCTTCACAGCAAATACTTTAGAGTGTCTGACTGTTTACGGAACTGCCTAAATAATTTGTTCTCTTTCTTCTCATCCATCTTGACATACTCTTTACAGATATGAAACCAAGCAAAAGATTTTTCCCCTGTGACTCACCAGGCGACGTTGCTTGTGTGCTTTACATACAGGTTTACAATCCCCTGTAACTGTGAGACAAGCCACCACGTAGTAGACACATCAGAGTCAAGTAACAAGCTCCTAAGTGCTGACCAAAGGCACAGCTTGTCACTTTTGAAGCATGCTTAACTTTTTTAAGTCACAAGGGACGCCATGTGGACATGTAATAAAATTTGCATGAACATGAATTTCATGTATAAGGATCTAAAGGGGGGATATTCTGCATCATACGAGAGACTTCAGAGAGTTATGGAAAGAAGAGGTGGGATAAAATCAAAGCAAAAGCTAAAACATGCAGCATGCATTTGAGGGGGCACTCAGTGAAGGGAGATTTAGGAAGGCTTTGTAACACTGACTAACTTAAAAACTTGCAGAAATAAAAAAGGCCAGGAATCTAGCTTTAGTGAACAAAGAGTGAAGGGAGAGTGGACTGATTTACTAGCATTTCTAGTTGCCACCTTCTACTGTCTTTTTATCTTAGGAACCTGCCACTGAAGACAGCTACAAAATCATCAACTCCTACTAATACAGCATCTCTGCTGTAACTTGGTTATGGGAAGGAAGAACACCAGCTGGCTGCTGCAACGTGATCAGTAGGTATTGAATTTCAACCACTATAAATCACCTCAAATTTCTTCAGTTCTTCCTTAGCAACAGTGTAAAGCACACCAGAGGAGCTTGGGAAAGCAGCTGTCCTCTCAGAGACTTTCAGCCACTCTTCAAATCTAGAGTAGTCATCCAAAAATTTTTGCCATAGCCGCCAGGTCTCTTCAATTCTGCAACAGATAGTGGAAAATTAGGAGAATGCTTGACGGCCAGTTAACCTACTGAACTTTAACCTGTCATCTGCAACAGCAAGCTAGCACTGCACCAGACAATAACTGACTAATAATCCAACTCAGCCAGCCAGACTGCTAAACAGACCACAGGGAAGGCTGGCTCATTCCAGACTGAGCTAGAATAAGATGAAGGCTTTTTTTTTTTTTAATGCATCTAATTTTAGAATCAGTATAAAAAAAAGTTTTAAGTTTGTAATAGGAGCTCTAAAAAGCTGAGCACACACTAAATAACTTCTGACGTGCAGTACCAGTGACATCAGTAAAGCTGCTCTTAATACAAGTAACTGTTCCTAGTACAATAAAGATCCTAAATACTGACAGTTCAGTTAACTTACCAGAACAAATCTGCTACAGCATAATGTGTACATTTTAAGAAAGTAAAATAGAGTTCCATGCATAGTTCCACATTAACTTAAAATAGTTCAGAACTGATTTGTTGGACACAAAGGTATGAAAGCCCATATGCATTCAAGACTGGCTATGTCAAAGACAGAACTTATAAATGTAGTTCTAAGAACTTACAGAGCTGTACTTATATAAAATACAAGAATTTCCATGGCAATAGCATAAAATTACTTAGATATGAATCTATGGATATAGATTAGCAAAACTTAAAAGCAATAAATGTTTTGCATAAAATAAACAAAAAACCCCTTTACTAAATATATCAAGAATATCCCACAAAATTAAAGATCACAAAACATTCAAATCAGCATTTTGAAACATGAAATTCTTCCTAGAGTTTTTACATGACTGTATAAACATGACAGAAATAAGCTTCATAACTTAAAAAGTTAAAGAAAATATCTTCACAAATACAGGCATTTAAATCTGTAAACATGTCTCAGTACTAGTCAGCAGACAGTACATAGCAGTGCCCCAATCCAGCCTACATCATTATTGCTGGTGAAATCACCAAGCTATGCTGTGTGGGAATAGAAAACAATGAATATTCTGGATTTAATGGGCATGCAGCCTACAGATGGTCTAAGCATGTGCAGGTACCCAGACTACACCCAAGAATCCTGGGTGCTGTGGCCCTCACTTGCTCAGCACAGCTAAGGTGGACAGGTGCAGAAATTCCACCAAAGTGCTCAGTCCTAATATTCTTCCAAATGAACAAAATCAGACATAAGAGAAACTGCTGAGGAACATCAGCTACATATAAAGCCTAATACCTGGAATAACATTCAACCCATTCAACAACTAGTTTCCCATCAATCCCAGTAGCTGTGTAAATTGAAGTGTTACAACCTCCCTTTTAGGTCATGTTTTCTAAATCTCTTAGAGTCATTGCTATCATCTAAGCTTTCTCTAGTTTCTCTCTCACCATTTCTATGAAGCATGGTAAATAATACATCATTCTATAAAAGGACTTGTGAGTGAAATTTGATTACTGTTATCTGTACACTGTATAAAGGCTTGTGCAACGCAAAATTTCTTTTTTTTCATAGAGGCATAGCAGCTCTTGGCTTCTACTCAGTGTATTATCTTTTTTCTGAAGCTTACACTCTTTCATTCAACACTACAATCATATAATATACATCCCATCCCCTATTTCTGCCTGTGGAAGGTAATACTAATCTGTAGGTGTTTTAGACTTACTTAAGTCGCCTTTCCATTGACATTGCACAAATATTCCTCCACCTTCTGTCCAGATTGCGTGTAGCCTGCTGGATAGAGTCACACTCTGCTTCTGTGGCACAAGCATCACAGTCATGAAGAAGTACTTCACACAGATTGAGAACTGATGCCACGCCAGTGCTGTGTTTCTCTATGTCCCTCTGGAGTTCCTGCAGGTGAAGAAATTAGTTCGTAAGAGAAATTGCAAAACACGCATCCATGCAAATTTATTTATCTTCCACTTACTTAGAAAAAGAAAAAAAGCTTGCAAATAGAAGAAAAACATCCAGTAAATACCAATTAAGAGAGTGCTTCTATGCATGTGGTGATGCAATGTTATCAACGAGGCCAGGAGAACCTGGCAGCATGCACAGCTCTCCCAGGGCCTATGAACACCAAACCATGACCTGGGACAAACTGCCAGAGCTCTGCATGCTCAGCTGAGCATCTTTCACACACATTTCATCAACATCACCAATAAATAGTTGAATTATTCTCAGCCCTTTCCCATTACCACAGAGAATGTAAAGCAGAAGTTAGTAAGAGAAGTGCAACAAGGAAATATGTTCTTATGTAATGCAAGGGTTTGGCAGAAGGACCCTTCATGAGCATGCTGCTCCCCAGGTGAGATAGCTGCAAAATGGCATGTTTGACATGGAGACTGGCAGCAGCACACTTTGAACAGTGCACGTGTAGGAGATTTTTCTTTCTTCAAGTTTCCAGTTCTACAGCCTTTTCACTGGAAATGGAAAAGGAAAATTCCAGAAAGAAATTGCATTCACACTGTCTTACCACTTATTATATGTGATCAATATTATTTTTTTCTGTCAGTTTCTTGGTTACAATGGCTTGTTCTACACTGATAATAATGTTTCCTCTAGAAGTAATATTTCACTTTCAGTTTTGATCTCCAGATTCAAGTTAAGACAAACGACAAATTAAATGGCTGTTGCAGTTGGATCAGTGCAATGAAAGAAACTCTGCTAGATTTTTGTCTACATTTGTAATAAATCATCAGAATATTAGATGGAAAAATCAGTATGGACAGTAACAAAGACAAGACAACTTAATTCCAATAGAGACAAAGAAATACTAATGTAACTACATCAAAAATGCTATATTGTCTCTAGAATACTAGGTTCAATTCTGATTCAGATGAAGAAAGGAACCCATGGGACAGAGGTTTACTTAGGAGAATGTGGCAGCTTGAGGATGAGTAGGATAAACTACTCTATAATTTTGCTATTGAAATAAACTATGACATGCAAAGGCAAATACAGTGTCAATATATTGTGTCTGTACACATTTAAGGTCTAACTATAGGAACTTTTCTTACAGCTAGCAACATGACATGAAAATGTCTTCCAGCAGGAAATGAGATCTAAATGTCAAATTAAAAAACTCAGGAAATTTGAAATAGAGCAAGGTTGACCTACATCAACCATTTGTTTTGGTTGTTAGTAATAACGGGGGTTTGACTTAATGAACTAATGTATTTCATCTTCTCATTTAGAAAGTTATTTTGTAAACAACTACTTGAGACCATCGAGTGGAAAATCACAATCTTTTCTTCCTCAGCAATGGCCCTTTCACTTCACTTGTATAAAAAATACTTTCATCGTGATGTCAATGTGCTTATTTTTCTTTCTATCTGCCATGAAATATTATAGAAGGGAGGATACTATAATCAGATGCAATACTTTATGAAACACACTCTCCAGACAGCTATGAGACTTGAGGTTAAATAAGTTCAGGTAACACAATCTCCTTTCTAACTTTCTGGAGTAAAGCAGTAATAAGAACTGTGGGTCCTGAGCACTTCTAAGAATTACACATTTTTTATTCATGTACAGAACATTTCCACAAACAATATCTGGATTATTTCTTCTCCATAGTCTAATATTTATTTCCCAGATTATGTTTATTAGAGAACATTAAGCCTTTGGGTTAGTTCACAAAGGAGTGTGTCACTTTTATGCACTGCTGTCACCCATATACAATCTTTTTTTTTTTTAATTTGCCCAGAAGCAAACATCATTTTTTCACATTTCAAGTGGGAGTAGATTGAGAAAATAAACAAACAAGTAACCCTTTAAATGAAGTTCATTACCCCAGGAAAATACTGCATTAAGTTACCCTACCTTTCCCAGGATATCCATATTCAACTGTATTTTTAATTTCACTAGAGACCAGCAATTTGCAAAGCTGATACTTGGCTGGAGTAGATGCCAAGAAGTAGAGAATGGAGTTTCATAACTGGAATTTGCCCCTCCTCTTTCACAACATAACATTTTTTAACCTAATTTTGCATATGAACAACTGAGAATATAACATGACCTCAGTGGAAGATCAAACATGGAAAAGAACACAAAGTCACTAACAGAAGAGAGAGGGAACAAAATATTTGAGAAGACAGCCTTCTGAGGTGGTATTGTGGTAGAGCCTCCACCTAATAATACTGGTTGCCATGCACTGAACGTGGAAGGGTTTTTTAAATTATTATACCCATATCTTGTACTGCTATCATATCAAATCATTACCATGTTTACAAATACAGAATCCTTCCATGGTAAGATTCACCTCTATTTCTCCCCTTTAAAGTTCAAATTAAACCACTCCTACAGAATATCACTGCATGCTGTCACCACAAGGAAACAGTGGAAGGCAGAGATATACCAGTCTCTGTGCCCAAAATAAATCCCCTAAGAAGTGGTTGTTAACAAACTATGGGATGTCTGCATAGGGATTTAGTAAATAATCTCAACTGTCTGCTTTGTTGATAGGAATGTTTAGCCCTTCCCAGCACTTATATTGTCTCAGAAACACCATTCATTAATGATGCTTCTGTGTTATAAATTGTTATTCATATGTAAATTCCATATAGAATATTAATATGTAATTCTGGAAAAAGATTTAGCAAATCAGCTGAGGAGCCGGAAAAATCTCTGAGGGAGTTCTTGGCTTTCAGTTCCACACTCAGCTTAAAGGAAGAAAATGCCCATTTGTACTCTTCATAAATTATCCACAAAATATCCTGTCTTTCCTCTTCCCGCATATTTCTTTCTCCTCCAGAGAAAGGACCCAGGAGAGCATCTAACTCATCTCCATTGTGCACCAGAAAGCTGTTTTTGCCAATAAATAACCAACAGGAACACAAAGAACAACAGTTCTCTCCAGCAATGTGCTTCTAGGTAAAACTGCACCGTGCAGTGAAGTGGAACAGGAAGGAGAAAGTATAGTAAATCATCTTAGAAGTAACATTAGTTGCAATGGCTGACTTCACATTTTTCTACACATTTTGATCTAGCACTGCATAAAGGCTTTTGAAGTATAAACCAACCAATTTTAACTTCACATGTATAGCTCATGCATCTTTGCGTGCAAAGTGACTCAAACAAGCTGCAAAATAAAACTGAGTTAGAAAGGTTGCTAAAAATAGTAATTTTCAAGCATTTGCAAATTTTGCAAGGTCTAATAGGTGTCAGTTGTGCCTCTGGGAACAGACAATTCAAACAAACAAAAACCACAAGCCCCAAAGGAAAACAATTGCAATTACTCGTTCAGGTTACATCTCTTGGTGCCTTACCTTCCTTGGAAACGTCACTCAGCTCCTGGTGGATTCGATGTCAAGGCCAGCAGAAGGCTCTATAAGTGACACAGTAAGTACCACTTGCCTTGATATTTAAGCATTTTGCCTCATGCCCTCTCAACTGAACTGGGTATTGGCAGCCCAAGGACACTCTACTTTAGCTCTCCCCGTGTCACTGTTCACCTGGTAAGTGTCTTGTATTTTACCTGCTGTTCATTTAGCTTCCTTTGTATCTCCTCAGAGTCACAAGTTTCATAGACGATAGGTCTGGACAGCTCTGACTCAATGTGGGCAAGCCAAGATCTCAGACTACTCATGTTTTTATCCAGCTGCTGCACTGCAACAAGGGTTTCCTTCAACTTCTTTACCCTGTAAAGAAAAAGAAATGGCAGTATTAAGTACACCCTGGAGAAAAATCTTCACAGCATGTGTTCCAGGAAGTTTTCAGAGAAACTTCACTTAGATGGCAAGTTCTGCAGTAAAGTCTTCCTTTTATTATGTAACAGAAGTGTATTACATATGCATAGAGTCCTGCATTCATAGCTGCTGGTTAAGAAAAAGTTTTCTGGGTGGGTTTTTTTTTGTTTCGTTTTTTTTTATGAGCTCACATACATCAACCCCCCAAAACAATCTAAGTAATTTAGCTGTATATTTGACTAAGAGATGACAACTGTTGTTCTCAGAGTACAAATAACTTATCCATGCACTAGTGGGAGAGTGCACTGAGTGAACAGGCCTTTTTCACACCCATGAAAACACTGAACTAACAGAAGGTTTGGGTTGGAAGGGATCTTTAAAAGTCATCTACTCCACCTGCTCTGGAATGAGCAGGGATATCTTCAACTAGATCAGATTGTTCAGAGCCCTGTCCAGCCTGACCTTCAACAGTCCCAGGGATGGGGCACCATCTGGGCAACCTCTCTGGGCAACCTGTTCCAGGGTAAGGACTTGTCCTTGAATAAGTAAGTTTCAGAGCAAGAAGAACCAGGGGAGAATTCTTGAATCCCAAGGGCTGCTTTAAGTTGGTGTTACTCGACTATTTCAGGCTTAAACAGATGAAATTGGAATGGAACTGCATAGTGATTTCTAACTAGAATTTTTCTTGGAATCCTGACCCTGGAAGACCAATGACCAGGAAAAATGACATAGATTTCTTTTTGTTTGTGGGTTTGGATTTTTTTTTTCAATCAAGAGAGCAGTAAGCTTAGAGAGTGAATAAATTCAACTAAACTTTCATCCTATCTCAGTAATTGTTCCTTCAATCTGTTTGAACTGCAAAATTGTCCTTCAGTAATTCTATCCTTCCTATCCTCATTTTCATAACATCCATTATTAGTGGATTCTGATTATTTTTCTAAGCTCTTTTTCCCTGTTTGTGTGGTACCAAAAACAATCTCGAGTAATAGTCCCTTCTATGCTCCTACTGCTCTTCTACTTAAGTGTTTCAGTATCAGAAAGGTTTAAAAGATGAGTACAGTTGGGAACAGACTGACTAAATTGAGTTGAAAAGTACAAGACTGCCAGATTTGTTAAAGAAACAAAATGCCACCTCACTATCCTATAATTCAAAATGAGCAATCCACATTTTTTCCCATAATACTAACCAGCAAATTTACCAAGTGTTTCCATATGGAAAGCAGTAGTTGCAGCTGACCATTAAAAGAATCACAGAGATATTAGTGTCATCCTAAAAAAAATAAAAGTTTAATCTTTCTGGTTTTCATCTCTTTATAGCCCTCTCTTTAGTTCACAGATGGTTAAACTGTGGTTCTTTATTGCTAAAAACCCGTAAGAACAGTTCAAATACAGCTTCCTTGCTGGAGTCTCATGACAAACAGCTGTAGGGTTTTGATCTGTAAAAAAACACCTGGGAAAAAATCTGGGCAATCTGAAAGTAAGTCTTCGATGGGACTGCAGTCAATGCAAAAATGGTGAAAGACTGCCTCAGTCCCCATCATGAGGCTATCTCAAAACACTGCTATGTATTTAGGCTTGGGGAGATGGCAGGAGAACACCCACTGTCCGAGGGCACCATCTCCTTGTCACCTATGGTTCTACATACAGTGGTTTGGGAGTTTGAACCAACTGAAACTTGCTCATAGGATGACCAAGAAGGTTGTTTATCATCCTTCTGGAAGTCACATTCAACTTTTCAATCTCTGACATTATTTAAAAGGAGTGAAATCCTGCCCATTTTCTGCTTATATTTTCAGGGCTTGATGCTACAGATTTCTTGCAGGCCTGCTGGAGTGGGAAAGGGAACAGTGAGTCATGTCAGCCCTGTGGAGAAGCAATGTCACTCAATCATCTGCAAGACCAAACTGTGGACCATGATTTTTTTGTTTCCAATTGTGTGGTACTCTAATCTCTGTGCTGGATTTCATTTACCTTTTGCTTGCAACAACTCTAAAGGGTCCATCATTTAGAAAGTGCCCTCTGCCTCAGGCAAACTGCACAGGAGGACATTCCTGCCAGAGCATAAAAAAATAGTCTGGGCCAACTACCACTATTTTCAGTCACATGATCTAAGTTACTCTAGAGAAAGAAAAACAGCGTGACATGCTAAAAGAACACTCCAACCAAACCCAAACCCTACAACTTCCTTCCTGTGCCCCCAACACGTCTACCCTTAACACTGTTCTTTTCTTTGTACTGAGTTTAACTTAACTGGTTA